>CM067379.1:100770190-100937206 GCA_034510155.1 Eucriotettix oculatus
TGCAGAAGGGAAACGTCATATGGACAATTATTTTCTTAAAATTTTTCATAAATTTTGTACCTGGAAAATAAATGCTATCGAATTCGTTGCCTGACTCGCCGTCAGTTATTCAGCGACAGAATACACTTTAAAAAACTTCAGAAACAGTATCTATATATATTTATTTTCGAAAGGCATCATGCTCTTCTCTGTGCCATCGAATCAAATAAATGTGACGTTGTCGTGTATTATGTACGCAGCTTCGCTGCAGTTAGGACTTGTCGCCATGATTGACTTGTCACTTCTGGCAACATTTGTCTGTTTCTCTTCTCCCATTCGCCGAAAGCCAGGACGACCATAAATAGCTTAAATTATTATTGTAGTAGTGATTTCCTTCCCTTCATGTTCGTTCGACAGTCATTACTTCGCTTTATTTGACTTTCATTTTATTTTCAGATATTAACAACCTTGCTATCATGGAGTTAACAGATTTTATTTAAGACATATTATAATAGGAGTTAAAAAATACCCAACATGAGATTATTCAACATGGATCTATTGGGAAAATTTGACACGTGACAGCTGAAATGTAGAAATAAACGTTTTCAGAAAGAAATGTATAAATAAGAATTGACGATATATTTGGAGACGTTACGCAGATTAAATGTGATACACGATCAGTATTGGAAATTTAAAAAAAAAGTATTACTTACATGAAGATACGAAAGTTTAGCTCTTTGTTTTGTTTTATTAATTAAGAATGAGCAATCCGTATAATCAGTGAAGGCTTACTGAAACATGACGACTATATTAATAAATAATACATTGATTTAAAATTAAAAAACTAAATTAAAATGAGTACATAATAGAAAAAGATATTATGAATAGTTTAATTGTCATCTGCCCATATTTTAAATTGATATAATATACGTATGAATTGCGCCTGCTTTAGAATTTGGTACTCTGATTTGAAAGGAAATTATATAAACTTAGATATTCAAAGTTTTCTTTTGAAAGTCGGATTCTTTCATATTTCCTTTCCAAGTAAATTAAAAAATTACCAATTTTAAACATTTGTTTAGGATTTTTAATATAATTTCAATTATCTATAATATTATGATACTGATGAAAATAAATTGTATACATTTACATATTTCTTAAAATCAATTTGTTTTAGGTTACCATATATAAAATGAAAAGACGAAAATATTGTTAAATGATATCTGCTTTATTAAATGAAAATTTTGAATTACATGCCATTAAACGATGATGAATGTGGTTGATTGTGTTCGGGGCGGTTCAGGAGATCTATAACTTTGACTGGAAAAGAAGAAAGCAAAAAATATTAAATAAAGCTGGTGTTATGTGAAAATAGAAACTATTTATTGAAATAAACTAAAAATAGAAAATTTTCAACGGAATAAAGAATTTATAATATAAACTTTACATTTAGTAAGGTGTTAGCAATCGACCAAGAAAATTAACAGTGAAATATTAGCATTATGTTATATTTAAGTGTTACTAAAGAACAATTGCAAGTCTCTTATTTAGCTTTTTTTTATGAAACATTCGAATCATAGTTAAACGAAAACATTATTTTAGCAGTTTACAACGGATATGTATATTTTTAAAAGAAAAATAAGGTGCGTATAGTGAGATAAACAGCAGGTTATGGGATGGATAGGAAGAATAGCTGAGGAAGATAATTAATGAACATTGTAATTTATAGCTAAAATTGAATTTCATTCTGATTGTAAAATAACTACTGAACATGTATGTATTATCGATAAAAGAAAATTTACGTTTGCCTGACGGTAATAAAGGTTTTATATGGAAATTGTTGAAACAAAGATATTAATTTACGTTGTGGTTCATAGCAAATGAAGTTTTAAAAACCGAAAATAAATTCGTGAGTGCACTTACCCCTTCGTGGATGGCTAGAGCGCCATCGTCTTCGTTGGTGAGGATTTCAATGTAAGCAGTTCCATCGCCTCCGACGGTAACAGACTTGCCCGTGCAAGCGCTGCCGTCCTTGCCTCCGGAAATGACGTCACAGTACGTTCCAGCGGGAAGGCACGTCTGTGGAAAATAAAAAGTACAGTTAAAGTTCCTGCACTGATATTTATTCCATATTAGCTGGATCAATATACATTTTCTCTAATTAGTTTCATACAAACTTTCATTTTGATCGGTCCTTTCTATTAATAACTTCAGAATGTGTTGTAAATCCACACGCGGAGCCGTAAAAATATTTCCAACGTTGATTACAAGAAACTCTCTTTTTTAGTGCCGAAGACGATTATTCAATTTAGCAAGTCAAATGTTTCTATAAGTTATCTGTTTTGCAATTCTATGGCACGTTTTATTTGTAGGCTGTGCCGGAAAGTGAAATTTCATAAACAAATCTCTAAACTTCCAAATTTACTCAAAAGTATAATCTGGGTTACCAAAGCTATTGCAGCGCAGTGTAATACAGGTGTTAAAATGTAAGCTCTGCGTCATACCTGTAGCGTCTGCTTGAGATCAGCTCCAAATTCACCGTTGATAGCCAAGAATCCCTTGCTTCCTCTGCAGAAAGCGATCTGGTTGTTGCCATTGTCCCACCAGTTTGTTACGGTTGTTCCTGAAATGAGCAAATCACGCCATTTGGAGAAAGATTATTTAAATGGTTAAATTTAATTTTTATCAAGAATTTTCATTGTTATAACGTCTCCAATTTCTTCTTCAGATATCCCTGTCATATATTTTTATATCCATAGTAAATGGCGTCTTTTCTGAAAATCTCTCTTACCTACGACGACGTTACGGAAGCCAACCATGTTGTAGATCTGCCTCCAGCGATGTTCGCAGACCCATCCACCACCACAGGTGTCATCGGCATTAATGGAAGGTGAGATGATGTTGCCACTGCCATCAGCTGGAGGACCAGCTTCGGTATCGTCGAAGGCGTAGCTGCTCATGACGCGGGGGTAACCGTAGGGCCAGGCCATCATGAAGGCATTGCCCATCTAATAAAGAAATAAATTCAAGATCATGAAAGCATTGTAGACATTTGTAACTGCAAATTATGAACTTGGTAGTTTTTCACAAAATATTTTTGCCATTAAAGAATTTATTGATAGGCGGAAACGTGTTTCTTAGTAGACGCAAAGATATTTTCGAAACAGACAATATCAGAAGAAAAATGAAAGGAATTACTAACTCAAATTGCATGTCAGTTTTTCTAATTTTAATTTCAAACTTGCATATCCCAAAGCATTAAAAGTGTTAGTATAAAATTTTATAACTAATGAAAGAGTGTATAGTAGCAAATTGAGTTCGATAAATTTAATAAAATGTCTGATATCATAAAATTAATGTTTCTCGGAATGTGACGAATGGTTTTCTCTCAGGAAATGATTTCTTACCTTATACAGTTTGGATTGCTTGTAGGTGAGGACCGTGTCGGCTCCACCGTGGTTCCTCTGGTTGTCGTGGTTGTCTAAGAAGACAAGGGCGTTGTTCCCGGGAACCATTCCCCAACCCTCACCGAAGTTGCTCAGGTATTTCAGAGGATTTTGTCCGTTGAAGACTGGTCCCAAGGATGTGCCGTATTTAAACTCTGTTATTCTGCCAATTCCTGTGTATTCAGTAGCCTTGATGGCCTCAGTTCCTGAAAGAGGAAAGCCTTGTGAGCTACTTCATTAGATAAGTTTTTTTATTAGCAGCTAAGCATTTAATTGTTTTTAAAATTAATTATATGATTAAGATAAAATTATACGTCAATAGTTGTATAAATTCGTCGGATAATATGTGAAACAATTCAGCCTATGTGATCCATTTAAATCGTATGGCGTAGTCAATCCCGTGGTTCCAATTTTTTAAAATGTAATGATAGCAAATAATAATATATAAAACTATTCATTTTCTTTTCCTGCAAGAAAAATTAAGACTTTCGAATGAACGAAAATTAAGAACCAATATTCGTTGACATAAATGAATGACCCGGAAAGAATTACGTTACTGTGAACAGCACCTCACGTTTTCATTTCGCGGAACCATTTTGTAAAATTGGAGTGGAAAAATATTATCTAGATCATTGTTTGCAGTAATCATGTACGGAACCTGGGTCAATAACTTCCATGACGATGAAGGGTCTGGATCCGGGGGCAAAGCCAAAGTCGGTGTTGAGGTCGCTCAGCCGGCCAAAGATGTTTTGTAGATCTGCGGGCCACATGTGTTTAGCAGCGTCAACTCTGTGGGGAGAAAAATCGGTTCATACATGTCTTGCAATCAGAAATATTATCCAATTGAGTTTATTTGTAGATAGTAATGCATCTCTCAAGATAAGTCTACAATACTTGACCTATTCTATGACCGAGTTGCTTTCTACTTCAAATCTGTCACAGAATTTGAGGTCACAATGTTATATCGAATATTATTTTCAATTGCTTTATCATATATTCAAAACTTTTGTTTAAAATATCATATTATGTGTGAATTGGTATTGAGTGTAGCTTTTAGGTTTACGGACCTGAAACCAGCAACTCCGAGGCTGATCAGATGGTTCAGGTAGTCAGCGATTTTGCCCCTGACGTAGTCTGATCCTTGGTTCAAGTCGTGAAGACCAGAGAGTTCGCAGTTACGGACCTGATAATAAAAATAATATGTCATATAAATACCCTATAGAAGAACAGAATCATGAATATGGATATGTCTTGGTGTACAACTATTAAACATAAAATTTATTTGTTTAGTCTGCTGACACATTTACCATAACAGATCAGATTATCGACATTGAAGATGTTTTTACTCACGTTGTTAGCGTCGTTGTAATTGTTGATGCTGCAAGTTGGGTTGAAGTCGTTGGGTCCGTAAGGCACGTCAGGATAGTATTTGTTGACAGTGTCGACCTGGCTGCCTCCAATTCCGGAAGCACCTTCCCATACACCGGTCATGTGGTTGAAGACGACGTCCACGTAGATTCTGTTAATGATATCATTACAAACGATCATTGTCTGTTCAAATATTTTTACAAAAATCCTACCAGCTAAAAGCTTTTAATTGCTTTTAAAATTAAATTATGATTAAGCTAAAATTATACATCAATAGTTGTATGAATTTATCAGATAATATGTGAAACAATTCGTTTCGGCCCCAGTGATCCATTTAAATCGTATGGTCAATCACGTGGTTCCATTTGTTTTATTATATGTTTATTATAATGACTAATATTTATATATAATAATACATGTTGAAGTTACAAGAATTAATTTAATAATTACAGTTTCAAAGCTGTTCAGGAAACTTTAAATGTATTTTAAAATTTTCTGTGTAACGTGCAATATTGATATAATTTAATATTGATTTCATTTGTAGTAGTTTCAGCGGGAGGTCCTGGGTTCCAGCCCCGGGTCCACTCGACATTTATTGCATTATTGTCTTCCTAATTTAGAATTACGCTCCTTATCTGAGCTTCAATTGAAGTCTTTCTCTTTGATTGGTATTTTATTTAATCGTAGAAATAACGTCAATGAGATTCTGAGTTCACCGTGGTCTTTGCAAGAAATTCCTGCAATTCACTAGTAAGCAAGGCTTGGTCATGTTTGAATATACTTCAACTATTATAAATAAAAATCATACTTTAATTTTTAATGGTTTGTCCATGGACTGTAACAAAATATGCAAGCATAAAATAATGTATGATTTTATTCATATATTTATTGGAGTATGCCGTCCTGGCTGTGACGTTGCTTCATTCAGGCCAGGCTGCCAAAATCTTCGGTGAATCAGAGCCTTCATGAACTTTTAACAATATTGACTATTTACTGATAGATACCGTTTTAATTTATTTTGAATGTTTTCTTGCTTAAATTTTCCGTTTATTGGTGGCCCACAGCATCCGTAATTTGTATCTGATGAAACGTCAATTTTCAGAACAAAACGCCATAGTTGAATAAGGTTTATGAATTATTTTTAAAATTGGCCATTAATTTATCTATACATAATTTATGTTCAAAATAATGCTTAGTTGTTTATTAATTTTCAATTACATTTGTTTAGCCAAACCCCTCTCATAATGAAATAATATTAAAAAACCGTTAAAATAATTTCAGGTTACAATTCTCTTCATGATAAATGTTGATGATCCCTGCTTTATTAACAGTTTTTTGTTTTGTTTAATGGAAGAAACGCATCATAAATAGCTGACAAATACATACAGATCACCGAATTTATATATTTTGTGTGTGTCATTTTGAAGTTGATGGCACGTTGATGGTAACAAATGATTCTCGCTAACCGATAATATGACATTCCTTAGAATATAATAGAATGAAGGATAGTGAATTAATTACCGGACGCCGACGTTACTGCACCGCCTGACCATGTCAGCAAAAGCTGCTTCATCACCAGATCTGCTGATGATTCTGTAGGAGACGGGCTGGTAACGTTCCCACCAGGGACGGGCACCAATCACCAGGTTCTCAGAAACAGGAGATGTCTACAACGGAAAAGAAAAGGTGTTGAGCAAACCTTCAACAGAATAAGGGGTGTGTCGAATGAGCGTGTAAACTTCTGAATCATGAAAATATCCTACACGATATCGATCGAAGATATTATCATAATTGTTCATCTAGATATGGGCTTCAGTAGTTTATTAATCAAGAACAAAATACACATAGATTACTTCTTATGAAGAAGAAAATATAAAATGAGATATTGATCATTCTGAACTGTTCTGAATAAAAATACTTTGGAATAAAGGAACCGAGAAATGGAGCCATCAGAATCCTATAAAGAGTAACAATAAAGTAGAGAAATTTTAAATACTATATTTACGAATCATTTTTCTGTGCCACGTGATGACTTCATAATAAACGGCTAGGTGTTGGGTGAAATCAATTACGGGATCGTGGGAAGTTTCAAAACAATTTTAATGTGGTTTACCTGTACTCCAGCGTAACCCTTTGGACCAAGGAACCTTTCACACTCATCAGCGATGTCCCTAAAGGGCCATTCGAACATCTGGATGATGGCGCTGCGGTCATCCCTGACCCATGGCTCCCACTGAGCGTGAGCAACGCAGATCGCTGCGGCCACGAGAAACAGAACGCCTTTCATTTTGGCTCTGCCTGACAAACTTTCACATGTGCCTCCACTTATTTATACTGAAATGTGATTCCCCTCCTCCGCCTGCAACCTTGAAAGTGTAACACTTATCTCGAAAATTCATCTCGTAAGCTTCATTCTATTTGGTCGTTAATTGTTTGATTTCTCACAACACGATAATTTCGTATTGATAATTTATCAATGGTCTTTCTAGCTTGTGTTTTATCATCCACTCCTCATCCCAGATGCTAGGGAGGCTAACTACTTAGTCGCCTGACGAAACGTTGTTATTCCTTGGAAATTTGTAATGATATATTTTATTTCACAAGAATTTAAAGCTCGAAAATGAACCAAAGTTCAGCTACTTTAATCATGATATTTTAATGGTCGACCCCATGGCGGTATCCTAATTTGTCATATAATTCAGTTAATTTACCTGCTATATACGTGAACCGTGTTTTATATTTTATAATGGAGCAAATTAATTTTTAAAAATTAGTGTTAATGAGGATGTTTAATTATTTAAATATTTAATTATACTATTAATTTGTAATAAATGAGTTTAAATTTGTTTAAAGTTTATTAAATAGTACAACGTTTTGTTACTCGATTGAGACTTCTTCAGGTAAAAAATTAGCTGTACATGAAACGCCACTCCATGACTACTTCTGCGAAAAATTCATCAGGCATGGAGTGAGGTTCCACGTACAGCTAAATTTTTACCTGAAAAGCCTCAAATGAGAGACGAAACGTTGTAATATTTAATATTTAAATCTATAAAATACTGACAAAAACGATAATTAAGTATTTCCCTTGATTTGGTTTTTGGAAAATTAAAATTTGTGGATTTACGATTTTTGTTATCTGATGTTTATTAGCAAAACGATGATGTAAGGCCATATAGCAGTCGCGAATAAGCCATTGCCAATGTGACTTTAAATTGCAATAAAAATATATCATATTGTTTTTATTAGCCGTACGAGGGTTTTAGTGAATATATTTGTCTTAATAATAACACATGCCACCAGCTTTTTGGAACGTTCTCCTTTTAGTTTAAGTACTGTGGACGATATATTAATATCACATAAAACTTTTATTTGATGGTAAACAATAACGATATAAAGATCTATAGAAATCGGTTATGCCTCCTTTTGTGATAAGAAAAAATACAAGTACTTTTAACGTCACTCGTTTCAAGACTTTGGATTTCAGCTTCAAAGCGTCAAGAATTTAAGATGTGTAATTTAAATGTATTGTATTCTGTGTTCTCTTCTGTTAAAATCTAAAAATCAAATGTAAAGAAGATAAATATTTAGTGGTAACGAGCAGAAAATTGTATGTTACCAGTATTTTATAATGTAAATTCATAATAGTATATAATTGTGTATACAATTGTATAATAATTTGTAAATAGTTGTCACTGTGGACACTAATGACCAGGCAGTCGATGCGATCGTTATAAGTATATATATTTTTTAAATGATGTATACGTTGTCGCAACAGAAGCAAAAAGGAAACCAAGATGACATTACGTGATGCATGAAACGTAAAAATAAATAAATTTTTTTACTTTTTTTGTCCATTTTATATTAATCAAATAGTTACGCAAAATTATATTTATAATATACAGTACTCTTTGTGCCCTACTATTAAGCAATTTTAATAATAAATTTGAAATCAATATGCAGAACATTAACCAAATGTGACATTTCATTATAGGATTGTTTAAAGTACAATTTGTCCCAAAAATGATTTACAGTAAACATGTTTTTTAATTTAGAGGTTGTAGAGTGGTTATAAAATTAAATTTATTAATATATATTTTTGCTGTACAGTAACAACTTTCTAGATAAACTTATTAGTGATGGGTGACAAAAATGTAGATCCAACACACTGGTTTCACTAGCAATACATTAATCATATTTAAATTTGATTACTAGGTAAAATCAGTATTGTATTAATACAGATTTGCTTTTTCTTAAATTATAATAGTTTTTTAATTGAAATTAAATAAATACTTTTATTTATGTGCTAACAGTTATTATTTTTTCTGATGATGCTATTTTGTTTTTATGTAGGTCTATATTTAAAGCATTTTATATTTTAATTTTAATCGTTTCCTTTAATCTCTTAGTTACTTCCTTTCTGATTTGGTAATGAAATTATCGTTTTGAGACATCGGGGTATTAAAGGGAATTGTGTGGGTTAAGAACAGAAGAGGGGGGTCAAGGATGGAGTACGCTAATAAGATTAGGGAGGATGTGGAATGTGGTAGTTGTGTGGAAACAAAAAGGCTTGCGCAAGATAGGTTAGCATGGAGGGTTACATCAGGCCAGTCTTAGGACTGAATATCACAACACACAATGACATGTTGCGTCCTTTAATTTCGGTTCGTTAAGCATTATCCTTGCAGAATCTAGCTGGGTTTAAACCGCGGTTTAAACCCAGGTAGATTCTGCAAGGATAATGATACTGGTATCCTAATTGATGACTGGTAATGGAAGTTTCACATACCGATTAGTTATGAATGTTATAAAATATATTATTTTTGTTTCTAGTCCGTTTTTAATTAAGATATTTTTATTGTAATAAATACTTTATGTATTTTTGATAAACAATATGTTATATTTAAATTAACTATTGTAATTTTTAACGATGTAATTCTCCTTATTTTCTTTATGATTTAGTTGTTGTCCCAAGGAGCGTGCTACTTTTTAAATGGAATTCTGAAGAAGTAAGAAAATTTAGAGTAATCATCAGGGTTCGTGGTGCACCGTAGGAACATAAAATCGTAATTATGTATTTTTCATTCAATTCAACACAAATATTATTATAAATATCCTTTGACTGTATATGAACGTCCAAAGCCGAGTTACGGATACGTTTCTCGTAGCATTTCGTTTGTGTTGTGAAGTGCGGTGTCATCGCGAACTCGTTACTCAATACCCTTCAATAATGCATTATGTAACATCATACTCATTCAGCAATTAATAAGTTTTAAAATAAATACAAACATGACCTTAGCAGGTCTAAATATTGTATAGCCATGTAAATACTGTATAAAACTTCAAGAAATAAAAATTTATGATTATGAATTGGATTAAAATGTAATAGGACATTCTTTTGATTTAAATAAGTCACAATTTTATGAATTAAATAACCACTAGCATTTATTAATAAAGTAAATTATTTCCTGAGGCATAATATGCCAAATCTAACTGTTAAGGAATATTTCTTTGTTCTTACACCAATTAATATTTGAAATTGGTTTTTCATGTAGCGTAACTTTCCAGATTAAACGTATCACTTGGTGATATTGAACGTGGTGAAACATTTAATGTGTTTGTTATGAAATTCATTTTTATCAAACAACATTTACTTAAGAGGGCTCACCATTTGGAATTTATTAATACTTCATACCAACGGATTTTTATCTGAGTCTTTTATCTGTCTACATATTATTTGGTCTATGGTAAACAATGAATCGTTATCTCAGATGTGAGTTGATTGTATCCTCTCCGGCCTACCTGAGTCCCAGCCTCATTGGTCAAAGATAGAAGGGCGTCTCACGTGATTGACTGTGATTTCTGTAAAGTTCAAAGTTTAATTATGTCCGTAAGAGTCTATTAAAAATGATAGTTATCACAAAAGTACAAAATTCTCGAAGAAGTGAATTAGAATCTGAAAAGGGACGTGTGTACTGCTGAATGGAACTTTCCATACAAGATAACCACTCTCCTAATTTCTTATTTTACATTAAATTATAATTAATAATTCATTTGATCATTCATGACTAATTACATTGTCCATATTCAAGTACGGTAGACTATTAAATTAAATTTAAAGATAATATTATTATTATTTTCTTCAAGTTAATCTGTTGAACCCCTTACGTATCAATTTATCATTCTTAATATATCGAAAATGAATCATATATTGAACGTTGATATATATCTTTCGTATCTAAGCTTTCTAATATTTCAGTTAATCTAGGTTATTCTGTTTTACCTCAATATTAGTGTATACTTTAATAGTTTCTTTTGCCATCTTAGATTAACAGTATTCTTTTGGGGGGTAACAGGCTACATGAGGGTGATCGTGTAACAAGCAACTCCGCTTTAATAGCATAGGAAGGGAATTGAAAAAGGTAGAACTAGGTAGCCAAGGGTTAACTAGGTCCCCCGGGCTATGGTTTAAGGATCCTACCCGGTGTTTCACCTAAAGAGATGCAAGGAAACCTCTACAAAACCTGAATCAGGTAGGTCGGGCATTGGGTACTATTCTCACGCCTTTCCGAATGACGGGAGACCAGTTTGATGTGGAGTCTCAGAATTCCCTTCTCCATGTCTCCACCAGTTTTAGGAGGCAGTTGGCCGACTGATCCAATGGGATCAGCGGATAACTCTTGCCATACGCCATAACAGCATAAGTCGCTTGGGATAATATAAAGGACAGTGCGTCATACGTGCATGTGGGCAAACTGTGTGGTCAAAGGTCGATTAGCTGATCAGGAAAGTTGTATCAGGTTCAAGCAACCGGTCAAATACAATTGCGCAGTATGCATTGCTGCTCGGCCATAAAATTAAATCCAGGTGGTAATTTTTTGGAACGCATTTTATTAGAAGGCACTCAAATTAAAGCGAAGGACAACTTGTTAAACAGGGACTCTGGCTTCATGTCTTGGCATGTAATTCGGCTAAGAAAGTTAACACAAGAAAGAAGCGATGATGAAGTCCTGATGATGACCTTCCGTTAAGTGCGGTAGGTCCATTTCTTTGTTATCTGTTTAGCGAAGTCAAATACAGGGATAAACTTTGATGACATCTTTGGGGAATGCGTTTACGATCCTCTGCCAAGGCCACCTTGCCAAAGCAACCATAGTTTCTCGGGAAAGGACGTTTGAATGAGGAAGTAGCCTACGGCGACCGTCCTTGTCAGTATTTTTCTCGTCCTTGCCGCAATAGTACAGAGCGATAATATAGTTGGTTATTGTAAAAAGCATTGTCGATTATTCAGTTTTAGTATCAAATATTTCTCTTTTGGTATTTAGTTTTTTGTCACAAACAGATATTATATTTGTGGCTTTTTATACCAACTTTACGTTTTTCTGTTTGTGCTAAACAATAGTTTATCGAGTGATATAATCATTCTTTTAGAAAAGTATAAACCGGTTCCACCAGCATACGAAGAAGAAGCAAATTGTCAAACGCCAAAAAGTTAAAGAAAATACTGCGGAAAATGTTACAAGGACATCAAAAAACATTGTAAAACACTATACTGTTGTGAAATGTGCGAAAGTTTCTTGTATTTACGTTTACACAAGAAAGTAATTTTCCAAGAATGACTTGTCAAAAACTCAAAGAACGTTGAAACAGAATCTGGTTAATATATTCATTTTACAAACAATGTAACTATTGGATTATATAAAATATACAAATATTATTTATGAACATACTTTAAAATTTCAATAAAATGTATTTATATAAATAACTAACTGCGCTTTCAAATAATTAAATTTCAATTACCCTGGAACTGTTTATAGATGTGTCATCTAACTGATGTTTGTTTTACAAAATTAGAGTCTCAGTATTTTATAATTATAAAAAACATAATAATATTAGATTTTATTCAATAAAATTTTCTTCAGAAAATATTTTTAAAAAATGACAGTTTATTACTAAACCAGTATGTAATTGGATGTATAAGTTACGTATATATGCGTCTTAATGCGTATGTTAAATGCCTGCACAGAAATTCAAAATAATTCAATCACAGAAAGTGGACAGCAACGGAATAGTTAACTTTAGGTCCCATGGACCTAGTGCGACTAACCACGTTCCTTTAGGGGGCGCGACTAATGGAGGGGAAGGGTGGAATTTACAGACGGACATAGGAGTCAAAAAATCCTGACAGACACATCCCGTGAATTGTTAATAAAAGTAAATTATAGTTCAAAGATATAAGAATTATTTCTAATAAAAGATCAGACAAATGCCATGAAACTGAATTTAGAAGATCAGAATGGTAAAATCACGATCGGATGGGACCTGAACCCGCGACCTCCCATTTCCATGGGGGTGCTCTACCATCTGAGCCCTGGACTGCTGCGTGATTTCTCCATCCCTTGTATACCTGAAGTTCAAGCTCACTTACAATTTGCTTTAATTGGAAGCAATTATTCTGTCTTTAAATTCAAATCATTCACCTTTGATCAATTTATACAATGTCCATTTTCCCCAGAAATTAAGCAGTGAAAAATTGGATTGAGGAATTTGTAGGTGAGCCCGTGCTTCAGGTGAACAAAGGATGTAGAGATCACAGAGCGGTCCAGAGGTCGACTTGGATTAACTCGGAGGTAGAGCGTCTGCCCAGAAAGCAAAAGATCTCAGGCCCTAGCCCCGGTTGGGTAAAGATTTTTTTCCATTCTGAGATTGTAAAGAAAAATAATAGTACATGATTTTATATTTAGCTTTATTGTTGTTTCCATAAGTACTCGGTTGAGGAAATAGGATTAGGCATACATTACAAATAACAAATAATTATAAGAACAAAATAATTAATTACAAATATTCTTCAAATAAATAACTAAAATAGAAAGGATATAGTCTAAAGCCATTAAAAAAACTACACACAAAAAAACACACACACTAGTGATCACAAATATACGCGTAAGCAATGGAGTATTCACTTCTCCACGACCAAGGACTGTCCTTCCGTAGTAGCTCCAGGCAATACTTGGAACAAACAAACAAAAGAACAGAAAAAACTGTATAGAAAATTTAAAGCCATGTAGTAGGTGATTTTACAAGGCAACACATTCAACACTTTTGCAGGAACCTTAATTTTGATTATTAGGGGGATTATTAAGAAATTCCTGTACAGAGTAAAATACGCCATTTAATAGAATAATTTTACTCTGATTAACGAAACTTTTGTTATTGTCCTTAACCTCTGGAGGAAGGCTATTGCATAAAATTATCCCGGTATTGAGAACGAAATCTATAATACTAATAACCTTTGTCACTGCTTTAGTCAGTATGCCACAGTAATAGGAGTCCTAACTACTGGTCCGAACTTGACCAAATTTGCCACTCGTGTTCCTCAGGGCCCTTAAAATGCCCATGGTATTTAAAGTTTTAAATGCGCTGAAGTTATGTATGTGAAAAAAGTGGAAATGTCAACAAACCTCTGGTGTTGGCTCAAGAAAAAGTTTTTCTGCTTATGCAGAGAATGTAGTATACCCTCAAGTACTGTAATAAATGTATCTTTAATTACATCTCTCCTTATTTACCAGAACCCGAGCAACTCAGGATACTTCACCTAGTATACATTAAAATGTAACGTTTTCCTAATGCTAAAATAATACGAATGGCATCATGTTAATCATATTTAAAAATATTAATTACAAAGAGCGAATAATGTAATATCCAATTTTGTTTGAGTGATCAAGTTTCATTTTTAAATTTCATACATTTAATGAATGGTTCATATATTAATTTTAATTGTCGTTAGCAATGTCTATACCACTTTTGGAAGGAAACGATAAATTATCTATTTTATTTTCAGGTTTAAGCATCAGAAAATTATATTTAATTTTTTAACAAGGAAAGTCTTACCATTTTCAGTTGCCAAATATTTCTTCCCTACTAGGTTAAAATTGAAATAACTATAAAGCCAGTGTTTTCCTTTGAGAAGACTAATACTATGTCTATTATAATTTATTACAATCTGTACATTTATTTTCAATGCCTAATTCAAACTGGCATACAAACAGACAAGTTAGCGATTCATTTAAATTGATAGGTTCCTTAGTTTCCCCTGTGACGAAATAAGTAAAATTTGAGTATCCTAGTATTTCTCATCAATGTTGTCAGGAATGTTACAACACACGTGTTATAGACCATAGATGATTTTACTCAATGAATTTTAATTTCGAAGAGAATAAATTTTATATCTGTTTGCAGAAATGAACATCGAAAATTAGAGATGTAATTTGATACATTGTTATAGGGGTTGAATTATGCATTCCTCCTTTAGAATAGGTAAGCGAATATTTTTATTGGGAAACTGTTAGATAAGTGCATCTTTGCTAGACATTTTGTAGCCAGTTAGGAGGTCGAAATATGCCATCAGTATTAAAGGCGTATCGAATGATGCAATATATTATATTTATTACCACTACAGCTGGGAATTGCCCGGCAGTTTGTTGGTAAAATTAAAGTACAAAGACTAATTGTTGATAAAGTAAAAAGGAAAGATAAATTACAGAAAAAATTGGAAACACTATTATAAAATATTTAACGATCTAACTTTTTCAGTATTTCTAACTTCATTTTGAAAATATTTATATTCTTAAGGAAAGTCTCTAGTACCTTTGCAGGCAAAGCATTTCAATCCTTCATTGCCCTGTTTACGATGGAATATTTGCCCACATATGTTCTTTGGGACCTTTCCTTTAAGAAAAAGACAAAATTAGGTATACTTATCCGCTACTTTATTTCTGCCCAGGCCGGTTCTTCGCTGTAAGCTTTGTAGAGTTCGTCATGTCTAGGTGTTTTTCTCCTGTCACCGAGTGGTTCCCATTTAGTTTCGTCCCCACACAAAACCACAGCCCGTTTCTGAAATCTATACAAAACATTGATGTGCCCCGTATTCTATCACAGGTCTAACTACAGAAGTGTAAGCAGTTGCCTTGGCCTGTCTTGTTCTTTTCTTCAATATCCTGTTTATGAAATGTCACGTACTCCATTTCTTCCGCGCTACTTAGTTTACGTTTTCGCCCCAATTTAATTTCTTATTATACGTTACGTCTAGATATTTGCACGTTTCATCAAGAATCACTGTTTCGCTTCCTATTTGATATTCTCCTGGGATGACCATTTTCCTTTTAGTTAAAATAATTGTTTTACTCTTAGATGGATTTATTTTCATATTATTAATTCCTTTCCACTGATATATCTTCTGGATAGGAAGACTCAAATTTTCTGATGTGGTGTGCTAAATGTGAAAATGGGTTTTAGAATGCAAATGACTTTGTGTTTTTATTTTATATCTCTTGCTTAAATTCAGTTTGTATTCAGGAAATAAAATTGCCGTAGAAGAGTTAGTTAAATATTTTTCTGCGGTTCAATATGTTTTGACCCCTTTATTTTCTTTAACTAGAACCAATAAGTGTGATGTATAATTTTGATGATGTACCTGCTTTATCGTCCTTTTTATCTGCCCTAGTACTCTACTCACTACTCGAAGTGATAAGAGAGTGTTTATTTTTTGGACCGGAGCCAAGACCACGGAAGTCTCTAGGAGATGCTGGCTTTAGCGACGTGTATTCTCTTTGTCTGTACCCTTGGAATTACCCGGGGTCAGCTGGATCCCAACGCTGTCGAAGGACGCAGCGTCATCGCGCACCTCTTTGAATGGAAGTTCGATGATATTGCAGACGAGTGCGAACGGTTCCTGGGCCCTAAAGGTTACGCCGGAATCCAGGTGGAATAATACTTACAATATATTTAAGTACATCAATCGTCCAATTATCCCTCTACCAAAATTTCGTCTACTTTTCATAATTTACACTTAAGTTTTTGTTAGTTATCTACGTTTCTGATAACAGTTTAACATAAGCCCCAGGAAATAGGCTACGAATGATTCATTCATATAAGGTAGAATTAAAATTGCAGTGACATCATTCAAGAAATAAAAAGTTAGAAATTCGGTGTACAATTCCCCCCACCCTCTTTTTTTGAATGCATATTTTAACCAGAAAACGTCACCAGCTGTGCTTGTTGATAAAAGTAACCGTCATGATTTAGTTGGGAACCGTTCGCTCAGAATCACGAAACGCACCAATTTCAACATCGATCGCAGGTCCTGTCACAATATTATCTCGTTATATACGACTCAATCATTTGTTGACTTCTGTGAATCACTTCTGCGTATTTGATTTTTTTCCCACGTAACAATTAAGGTTTTGTGCATTATGGAAGCAATGGATTATTCAGATTATGCCTTGCGACAATTATTTGATAGTCATGATCCCAGAGTGGAAGGGAGATATATTTATTTTCCAGTCATTATAGATACCATTTTGTCTAATTGTAAATACACGTAAAGTAAAACTTAATTTCACAGTTCTAAATTCTGTAATTTCAGAGAATCATTAAATGCAACACTATTTTTTTGTGTTTAGCATGAATATTTTTTGTCTTGGCTTCAATCGGAAAAATGTGAGTCACACACAGGAGGCTGAGATTCTTGACGCTACATGTCATTCCTCATATGCGACGGTGCCATATTTGTCAAAAAAAGTGAACTTTAACGAATCCTTCGATACTTAGCTTTTTTCGTACAACATACGTATCGATTTTCACTTCTTTTATGAGTGTATGCTTTCCAAGAAATAGCCATAAATAAAAGTTTCATTTTGAACGCTTAAAAAGCGACGAACGTATGAAAAATCACGATTATAACTCAAAGAGGAGTTTCAATTTTTTTTATAAATAACCATTTATTAGTCCTACAACGAGGAAGGAAGAATAGAACAAGAATCTTTATTTATAATAGAAAAAGAAACAGACTACAAGAGAGTCGTCCACGTGGTGGCTCCTCCCCTTTAATAACAAATAACTGAAGAACAGTGTTTAATCTATACAAAATTGGATAGTTCTTTTTCTGTTGTGTTCGTAATTGTAAGCATAAGTTTTGTTCAATGAAAATTTTTAAAAAATCGTACGTAAAGTTTTAAAAATTCTACGAGAAGGCTACCTTAAGTACGCGCGTTTCAATCTCCAAACTGTATACGGGTTGCCTTTACTCTAGATCCGTTTGTTTCGAAACGGCTCAACGGATTTCAATGAAAATTTCAGGGATTGCAACAGGAATTTTAAATTAAAGTTTCAGGCTTGTTTCATTTAGATCTTTAACAGAATTCATAATATATTATGTAAATATTTATAAATCCATTGAATTGCCGCGTGAAAGGCGGCGTAAACATTACCTGCGAGTTAAAAGTCCTATTAGCCGTTCCTGTACCATTCATCCTACTTACTGTGTTATTAGGAGTGGAATTTTGGCAGCATGAGAGGGAGACAGAGAAGTGGGCGAGCATTCTCGCTCAGTCTATAGTAAACTTGTGAAAGCGGAAGCTGTTTAAAACCAACTGCAAATTATGAGGTTTGCCGTGAAGCTCTTTCGCCCTATCTCTCTCTCTCTCTCTCTCTCTCTCTCTCTCTCTTCTTTGTCAACCACTGGGCTGGATACAGTATTGATAGATTGACATCCATTAGTATTCAATTACCGTTACCTTCGCAACAGCAAAACTTAATTTCTTTTGATGTGTGTTTAGAGGCTCGTGGTGTGCGTTTTCACCCCACACATATATTCATACATTAAAAGAATAATTTCCCTTTTTATATTAATTTTGTATATATATGTATATAGATAATTATAATGATGGAGGTTAGGCTGTTTACCGACGGCAAGCAAGTAAGACCGCGTTTGATTAGTATTAAATTAATGTCCAATTGTGTTGAGGCGTAAAAGAATTCTTGGGGTCAATTACTTTTATATAGTTTTCCCCGACAACATTTGCGTATAATTTCAACCCTTTGTAGTATGAGAAGGGTGGGGTGGAAATGAGTCATACGAAAATAACAAGGTAATTATCAACTTTGGGGTGGAAACCGGTGTGAAGTGGGTCTCTGTGTTACATTATGACCTTTAATATATGATATAAGTAAAAATTCGTACTTTAAGTGGGGAATAAATTTTATGCTGTCAGAGTAATGAAAATTTTTAGTCATTTTATTGAACCGGTAGTATTTTTGACTGTTGATATACTGGGAGTATATTTGAAGTTCATAGTGTGATTCCGAATTAAATAATGTACCCGGATACGCCGGGTCCCCAGCTAGTACAGAATAAAAGAACACATGTAACCTAGTGTATGCAACTTTGAATATATCTATGACTCGGCGTTTCAAATAATGGCAACATTAAGAAAGAACATGCCTTTGCAAGCAATATGTTCAAACAAATTGTTAATTATTTTCTTTATTTTTTCCACTCACTGATGCTAATAATTTCAGATTTTAAACTAATTAGTTATCGATGTTTTCAAATATTCCTCTAAAATTAGTAATTACACGTTAATGAAGTGGTTTTTTCTAGCCAATTGCACAAACGTAAACCGGAACTCATTTAGCACGGATATTTTTGAAGCTGCGTGAAAGTGGGATTTTTTTCCAAGCATTCAATTACTGTATCAGCAGCAATCTGCTTGTATTTTTAATTCGTGTAGCGAAGTTAAATGGCTGGTAATCGGCTCATTCCTCGCCTACTGTTTTTTAAAATCCAAATCCCGATGAAACCTCCCACAGCACGGCCAGGAAATGAGAAAAATCCATTGTGGAATATTATTCAAAGCTAAATTATCTTTAAACATTTTAAAAAGTTAAACAAGCTTGTTTAAATTTCTTTTGTGATTTAAAGATAGAAGATTGCTTATTACCACCCAAGAAGGAAACCAATTTAATGCATTCACTGGTTAAGTTCTATTCAAAGTAGTAAATGACAGTTAATTGATTAGTTTTTTCAAACTCCAGGATTTTACTGCAGACGTTAAATAGATCGTTACCCGATGACCCGATTAATATCAACACAACTACCTCTGTCGTGATTTTCTGGTAACGCAACTCAATTGTCGGACTATTCACTCTCACGTACGAACTTTGTGCTGAGCAAGACCAACGTCACTGGACGAAACGTTCGTTTGGAAACAAATTTTATGTTGTTTTTCTGGACGTGAAATTTGTTTTTCCATTTGACGTCAATGTCAAATAACTGTTTCATATTTTAGATTACATGAAAATAAATTTTATTTTTCGGATTTGACTGAATAACTGTAGATACTTATGAAGAATTAACGACCCGTATAAGAAACTTATACACAAATTTTTGAAAAAAATATTTTAACATAAAGTAGGCGTTTCGTCCTTGTCCATAAACTAAATCAACTGAAGATGTAACAAACATAGCATAGCCAAAATATAAAGTTAACTAAGATAATTTAAGAACCCATCATATAATTAATTTAGCTATGGAGCGTCATGTTTACTAAAGATCAGAGACTTTTCCGGTGAATTGAATGAAGAAAAGCTTCAGCCTGGAAGACGATGGCAGTAAAAGCAGTCGAAACGTCGCTGTTCTTCTATAAAACCCAGGTGGAAACCTAAGAAGCTTTTCGTAAATCTTTTCTTAAAATTCACTTCCTTACCTAAAACAAAAGTTTTAACAAAATTAAAAGAATGACTTTGTTCCCAAGGGTCTCTTTGCGTTATATCTGTAGCTGTTTTAGTTTATTGATACGGACCACAATAGATAGTCAAAACGTCTACTTTATGATCAAATAATTTTTGAAAATTTTGTGTATAAGTCTGTTATATGGGCAGTTAATTCTTCATGTGTATTTCACTCATAGACTTTAATTGTTCCTATAATTGTAGATACTGTAAAATTGGCAGCAGAGAGATGTAAGAAAAATATTTATTTAATTCTTGGAAGTGAACAAAAATAATATTTGTTCACGTGAAATCGCTGATTTGGTTTTTCCATAATGAATGGGTTTGTTAGAGATAAGTTAATTTGCATTAATTATCAGGAAAATAATGAGTGCTACAGATGAGAAAAAACAGATCTTTTCAGGGTTCTGAACGTAAACGGCCACGTAATTTTTATGACTCAACAGACACCAAAAGCTGTTACTACGAAGATTGAAGACTAGTTGATTGTGATTAACTCCGAATATTGAATAATGAATTTAGAGTTGCCCCACAAACCACCATATTGTGGTGGCATAACGAGTGTCATCAAAAATGGTGTTCGATCCGTTATATAGGTCGTTTTTCTTATTAATATTTAGATATAAAAAGTACGTTTTTTTCTGTTTAAGTTTTTGTTGATTGTCTTTCCAGTTGTCTCCAGTCTCTGAGAATCTGATTGTGGAAGGACGGCCATGGTGGGAGCGGTACCAGCCAGTTTCGTACAGAATCATCACCAGGTCGGGAGATGAGGCAGCTTTCTCCAGCATGGCACGCAGATGCAACGATGTCGGAGTGCGGTGAGCAATCAAACAACCTCAACCTTAAATGAGCCCAATATTAAAGTTGTGATTCGTTTCGTGATCTGATTAAAGTTCAGATACTTTTCCGGAGTGAGTGATTAGCACTAGCTCTTGGACTGACTGATCTGTATCCCTCTCCACTCACTCCACTTTTCGATCCGAGATGAATCTCCAGCGTGCTGGAACAATTGCTCTCTGTTCCAAATCCCTCAGATCCATCTCCGATCCGACCTGAATCTGCGGATTAATCATGCACGCCTCAGGGATCCTTATCGAAACGCGCGGATAAATTTATTGAAATTAGGCTGTGAACTTTACAATCACTTAAGCCGAAAAGTGTCTTCAAAATTGGCTCCAAATTAGTTATTAGAATGTTAGTTATTATACACAAAACCATTTGACAATTTTTTTGAGTTCCACATCATAACCCAACAAGTTCTGGACTAGTTCCTTATCCGTAGGCTTCGTATGCCCAAAGTACTTACCTACTGTTTTTGGAATCCCTTAATATGTTTGTAAAAAGTAAATTTCAGCATACCACATTCTTTGGTACAATTCCCACAGGATAATTTTTGGATTAGTTAAATTTTTTGAGTTGTCTCTTTTGAACATGTCTCACCACATTTTAGCTTTTCTGTTCTTATATTCCTTACTATCATTTATGCTTCTTGCACCTTGAAGATACTCAAACATTGACAAAAAAATAAAGGTAATTTAAATTAAATGACTTTTCAAGTTAAGAAAACATTACTTTCATTAAAATTAACCAAAATAAGTTAAGAAATTAGCTCTTAATATGTGTTAATATTTTAAGATAAAATTTCCTGAGTTTGTGACAAATTTTGTTGTTTATATCTATGAATAAAGAGTTTATTGAAATCAGGGTGCTTTAATCTTGAAATGCATATTTTTGAATATATAAACTACATCTGAAGAATTTATCGGTAACTTCCTCATTAACATTCAATTTTGTGACCAAACAGAATTATCCTAAAATTTTATTTCATTATTGAATAATTCACATGTAAAAATACAACCTTTAAATATACATAGTTGAATATAAATAAACTTAGTACGTTTGAGGTAATTTACCGTTAAAAGAAACTGTTCCATATCTGACTTTTATGGCAATTTGTTCAGTTTCATTTATAATAACATGTTTAATTTAATAACTTTATTTTTAATAACAGAATTTACATACAAAATTATTGATGACTTACATGTACGAAATTCGTAATAATGTTAAAATATTTTTATGAAAAAAAAACGTATTACGTACTACTATGTTATCGGAAGTACAGAAAATCACAGAAAATTAGATCACTGATTCTTTCAACCAGTTTTGCTCCAAAAAAGTATTGTTTTATTATTTAATTTAAATTAAATATTAAATTCGATTGCTCACCATTAGTCTTATGATATTTATACTATTCAGTATTTATTATGTTCGTTAGTTATGTATCATAATATTTCAATGTTGTTGTTTTTTTATTTTAAAAACTTTTATCGTACAGATTATCAGTTAGGACGATAACGATACAGTATATACAATATTAAAAAGGTATATAATTAACATGATAACGTGAAGATAGGTTAATTCATTTAATTAACCTACTTTAGGAAAATTGGTTATGTTTATTTATTTTTGCGAGTACCTGAGGGGCATACGACTTAGGTGGGTGAGGATTGACAGGTAGAGAACTGATTTATGGAGGATTAATGAGGATGTGGTCTGCGGACATGATGGTAGAGTGGGTTAGGGTGTGCCTGAATGATCAGGGGGAAGGATGAGGTCAATCGGAAGTTTTCTTTTGAGGCGACGGGAGCGTGGAGGTGGAGGAGGATTGTTGTGAAATTGCTGGATCGTGGGGTTTGGGTGGTTGAGTGCGCTTTTGATTAGGTTTGTTATGGATTTGGAGATTACTGAGTTTACATTGGGAATTTTGATGTTTTTATGGATGACGGAATTTCTTAGGTACCAGGGAGAGTTTGTGATGGTGCGTAGTATTGTGTTTTGTTTAGTTTGAATTTTGGTTGAATGGGTTTTGGCTGTTGTTCCCCATATGGAGGAGGCACAGGACCAGGTGGGTTGTATAATGGAGAGGTATATGAGGCGTTTTGTGCTAGTAGAGACAGGGGATTTTCTGTTTAGGACGGGATATAGAGTTCTGAATTTTTGGTTTATTTTGGAGAGGAGAAAATTAATGTGAGGTTCCCAGGATAGTTTTCAGTCAAACATGATTCCGAGGTAGGTGGTTTCCGTTTTTGTAGGGATTAATGAATTGTTTAGATAGAGATGAATTTGGGGAGGAGGGTTTTTTGTTAGGGTGAATGGGATGGTTATTGATTTGGTGGGGTTGATACTTATTCGCCATTGTTTGGACCATTGCTCTAGGTTATTGAGCGCTGATTGGAGTGGTTGGAAATCGGAGGTGAGGGAGGAGGTTTCATAGGAGATGGCTATGTCGTCTGCGAAAAAGATTGTGCTAGTGTTAGGATGTTGCAGGATATCATGGGAGATGTTGTATAGGAAGGGGGCAATGACACTTCCTTGGGGGACGCCCGCCGCGACTGGGTGAGGTTGTGAGAGGTGGTTATTTATTTTGACAGAGAAGGTTCTGTTTGAAAGGTAGTTTTGGAGTTCAATGTTGTTGTTGTGGTATTCAGTCCTAAGACTGGTCTGATGCAACCCTCCATGCTTACCTATATTGCGCAAGCCTTTCAATTTCTTTTTAACTAGCATAACCCACATCCTCCCTAAACTTCTTAGCGTATTATCCTTGCCCTCCCTCTTCTGTTCTTACCCCACACACTTCCCTTTAATGCTAATTTTACCAAACCCACATGTCTTAAAACCCTTCTCTTGGACAACATCCTCCATATTGTTCTCTCTTGCCCTATTGTTTAGGACTTCCTCGTTAGTGATTCTATCCACCCATCTGATTTTCAGCATTCGCAATACCATTCAAAGGCTTCTATTCTTTTCTTTTCAGAAACTCCTATCGTCCACCCTTCGTACCCATATAACGCCGCGCTCCGTACAAATATATTTATCAACGATTTCCTAATATTTACACTTATTTCCCCGTAAGTAAATTCCTCTTTTTTTGCGAAAGCCTTCCTTGCCTGTGCTATCCTACTCTTTATGTCTACTATACTTCTACCATCCCTAGTTATTACGCTTCCCAAGTAGCAGAATTCCTTAACTTCCGTCAAAATATCACTTCTTAGTCTAACAACCTTTGTTATTCCACTGTTTCTCACACTACACTCCATTATCTTAGTTTTCTCTCTATTAATACCCATATTGAACTCTTTCTCCAGGACTACGTTCATGCCATTTATTATGGTTTCCAAGTCTTTTTCTGACTCCCCTAATACGGAAATATCTTCGGCAAAGCGTAAGGTTTTTATTTCTTCTCCTTGCAGTAAGATTCCTTTTCCATATTTCGTTTTAACTTTCTTCGTCGCCTGTTCTGTATATTAGTTAAACAGCATGGGTGACAGACTACATCCTTGTCTTACTCCTTTCTTGATTACGGCTTTCTTTTCTTGGTCTTCTATTCTAATTATTGCCACCTGTCTTGTGTAGAGGTAATATATAAGCCTCCTTTCTCGATATTTTATTCCAGTGATCTTAAAAATCCTTTGTATTGTGTTCCAGTTCACGCTATCAAACGCTTTTTTGAAATCTACAAATGCCATGAACATAGGCTGGTTTTTTCGTATCCTGTCTTCTAAAAGCTTCTAAAAAGTCAATATTGCTTCTCTTGTTCCTACATTCTTCTAAAACCAAACTGATTTTCTCCTAACTTGCAATCTTTTTGACGTTCCATTCTCCCATATACTATTTTCGTTAATATTTTTCATGCATGAGATACTAAACTAATTGTTCTGTGCTGTTCGCATATATGAGTCCCAGTATTCGGTATGAGTATAATTATGTTTTTACTAAAATCTTCTGGGATTATTCCTGTTTCGTAGATTTTGGAAACTATCACGAATATCCGAGATATTGCTTCTTCGCCCGATGTTCTTATCAACTCTGCTGGAATGTTATCAATTCCTGGCGCTTTACCATAACTAAGGTCTTCATCGCCCTATGAAACTCTGACCTTAAAATTTTGTCCCATAACTCTTCATCATCTACATCCTTTTCTTCTTATATTACCGACTGATCTAGATGTCAACCATGATGCAGCTCTTCTAGATATTCCTTCCATCTTTCTGCTCTTTCTTCTTTATCCAGAATTGGCTTCCTATCCACTCTCCTGATGTTCTTGCTAATATTTTCCTCTCACCGAATGATTCTTTGATTTTCCTATAAGCTGCGTCTATTTTCCCTTTCATTATGAAATCTTCAACCGCTTTGCATAGCCAAGCCTCTTTGGCCGATTTGCACTTCCTATATATCTCATTATTCAAGCGTCTGTACTGCTCCTTACCATTTTCATTTCTCGCGTTTTTATATTTACGCCTTTTATCAATCATTTTTATTATTTGTCTCAGCTATTCTTCCTATTTTTTTCTTCTGCTGCTCTAGTCATTTATTCCTTTAAGAGTAACCACTTCTCTTCTATATTGATTCTTTCTCCTTTCTCTATTAATATACTTCTGATATCTTCTTCGAAACTCTGAAGCACGTCCTGTTGTTGTAGTTTATTTATTTCCATTTTTTTGTTCTAATTCCTTTCTTGAGTTTCTTTATTTTCAGCCTGCATTTCAAAACCAGTAGATAATAATCAATGTTTATATCTGCTCCTGGGTACGATATTTCAATACGCATATGAAATTAATTGTTTGCAAATTATTCTTACTATTCGATTACATTGCTTATCAGTGGCTACGTAAGTTTATACTTGTTAATATTTCAAGATTGATGTATGCAGATGATCCTTAAATTTATGCTATAATAATTGAGCATTTATTTTGTTACGGACGTTATTACCTATAAACTGCAAATTGTAACTGTTGGGGACTCGTATTTCAAAATTTAAGATGCTTTGAGTATGATATTTTGCTCCATTTTAAAACTTCAATATGAAGGCATTCCGTATTTCACTCAAATTCTGAGAGCAATATGAAAATGAGAATTGACGTAGGAGGAAATACATTTTTTGGCAGCCTCCGCATATTTTCTGCAGGAAGTTGAATCGCACTCAGAATTCCTATCGGGAATTGTCTAGGCTTATTGACAATCTGACACGATGTGAAAGCCCGAAAGGTATTCGATACGCGAAGCTCCTGACTGGAATGGGAATATCAAAAACTTCATATGGTTAAGTGGGCATTGATCTGTGAATGGAATTTTTTCATTCATGCCTTCGGTGTAGAGGAAAATTCAAGAAACCGTTTCCGTACAATTATTTTAATATTCAAAGTGTTTCATCATTTAAAATCTCGGTAATTAGCACGCTTCCTCATAATTTAAGGAAGCCGGTTTACAAAATATGGTAAGGTAGAATTTCTCATTATAGCGCTCCAGTATTTATTACTATAATTAAGAGTGGGTTTTAAATGTTTTTGTAGCGTCCTTAAATATTTAGTCTGACTTTAAACATTTCTTATATCTGTTAGAAAAATTAAATACAACAATCCCTTCATTTGTTAAATTATTTAATCGGGCTATTCAATATATCCCGATTGTGATCTTATTCATACTCAAAATTTATTTGCATCGTTATGAATTTAATTTCCTGATAATAATCATAATAGTAATGCATTGATCATATTTAAGCTGTTCTGAAATTTTTAATTTACAGTCCAGCATCAGGACGACAAATTTGTGAGAATAAGATAGCAATGAAATTGTTACATAATTACGTCGTTTTGAGCATTATTTTTGGAATTCATCACAGAGACTTTATGAAAGTTCCAAAATAAGGGACGTTATTATGTCATTGTTCATTTTGAATTTTGTATCTATTCTTTGACATGTCGATCGTTTTGATGTATAATTTGATAATTCGGTAATAAATCGTAAGTTAAATAACGTTACATAATTCTATGCAACAAATTTTATCGACACATGTTTAAAGATTTTTTATTTAATTTATGAATTAATTCCTAATTTACACAATAATGAAGTCTTCAATTAAGAACAAGACGTAATAATGTTACGATTTATTATTTGTTGCTTCGTCAATAATTATATTGATTATGAAATAACAATTCTTTCAAATAACATGCAACGTCAAATAAAATACGAGTTAGGAGAAAATCAATTTGATTTCAGGAAGAATGTAGGAACAAGAAAAGAAACTTCTTTGCTTCAAATTTTAGAAGACAGAATAAAAAAGGGTCCACGTTCATGGTACTTGTAGATTTAGAAAAAGCGTTTGATAATGTAAACTGGAACGAACTAGTAAGGATTTTGAAGATGACAGGAATAAACTATCGACAAAGAAGGCTTATCCATAACCTCTACATGTGGCATTCAGCAGTAATTAGAATTGAAGAGCAAGCAAATAAATAAATTATGAAAGGGGTAAGACAAAGATGCAGTCTGTCACCCATGCTGTTTAACTTAAATGAATATGGAAAGGAATCAAAATTCTAGGAGAAGAAACAAAAATCCTAAGGTTTGCTGAAAATATTGTAATATTAGGTGTCAGAAGACGACTCGGAAATCATAATAAAAGGCATGAACGTGATCCTTGAGAAAGAGTACAACTTGAGGATTAATAGAGGGAAAATCAAGGTAATGAAGTGTAGTATGGGAAATAGTGGATTAACAAAGGGTGTTAGATTCGGAAGGGACATTTCGAGGGAAGTCAAGGAATAATAACTAGGGTTGGTAGAAGTATAGAAGACATAAAGAGTATGATAAAACAGCCATGAAAGCCTTTCGCAAAAAAAATATTCGTATTGAGTTTGGCTTTATATGGATACGAAACGTGGACGATAATGGTTGCAGACAGAAATAAAATAGAAGCTATAGGAGAATTTTGAAAATCAGATGGGTGGATAGAGTTAATAACCACGAAGTTCTAAGCAGAATAGGGTAAGAGAAAACAATTTAGAGGACTTTGACTTAGATAAGGTATAGGTTAATAGGCCACGTTTTAAGACGCGAGGGTCTTGTAAAATTAACATTAGAAGGAAGTGTGTGGGGTAAGAACAGAAGACGGAGGAAGGATGGAATTCGCTAAACAGATTATGGAGAATGTAAGATGTAATAGATATGTAGAAATGAAAAGTCTTGCACAGATGGTTAGCATGAAGGGTTGCTTCAGACCTTTCTTAGGACTGATTACCACAAGAAAATAAATATCAACGTTACTTAGTTAACTATTATTTACGCGTCTGAAGCAGATATCTAGAACAAATTACATAATCGTTTCTGAGGGTGTTAGAGCCAGCATGCTTGCCATCTCGAATTACATAATTTAACATCGCTTTACAATTTGATTGAGAAATTATTCCGAAAATACTGTGTGCTATACACATGTAATTGTTAATTACTGCTTTGAAAACTGTTTTGTAAGTAGGAAAAGTTGCCCTACGACCTTATAAAGTAATATTCTTCAGACTGAACAGAGACGAAATTCACATAACATTACCTTAAAATTCAGTAATATCTAAAGTCTAAATTTTTAACTTTTGATCGCCAAAATATAATAATAAAAATTATAATTATGTTATGGTTGGTAACATTTATTGTAAAACTGAGAAAGTGTTACTTATGTAATAAAGAATTTATTTTATGTAACGTTATTTATTAAATGTTCCCCAATTTTTAACGGTTTAAAATACAATTATTGCCCTATATTCTTGATACTCATTTTGGATGTGTCACTGGATGCAGTACGTGACGCAAAACTTTATATTTGGACCTTTATGTATAATTACAAACAACAACATTGTAATTTAGTATTAATATATATATATATATATATATATATATATATATATTAACTAAATAAATTGAAACCTACGAATTATAAAAACTAATTTTTAACGAATTACTGTCAATTTAAGTTTATTCTTTTCAGAACAATATTTTGTCCGTACTTAAAGACTTGAATAAATTATTTATTTCTCATTTGTACGTATTGAAGTTCAAATTTGAGGAAATATATGAGACGTCTGAATTGTCTGTAAAAGTGATATTTTAAATTATTTTAGCCTTTTATTGAACTTCTGTAGCAGTTATTACTTAACCTTCAGAAACTGAAAAATAATTTATAATAATTGATTGGATAAAAATAACAGTGGGCCAGTGACCAATGAAAGTGTTTCAAAATATTTTAATGGTAAAATTTGTTAGTTATATCATCTGTAAATGGTCATGTTTTGTTTCCATTAGTTGAGACCGAAAAACGTTTCAGCAAAGGAATAGACTCGATGAATTTAAAGTACTTAATAATAATTCTTTATGACCTAAAGCAGAAAAGTAAATCAGTTTCGGTTTCAAAAACTATCAATCACATGCCTTTATTTACTATAATATTGAGAATACGATAATAAATGAATTTATTAATATTCATCGTTTTTTGTTGTTTTACAGAAAATACGCCTATACAGTAAATTGCCTAAATGCAAGTTATAAAATCAAATAAATGAACGCACGGTGTTTAAATATAACAAGCACATTGTGTCCATACGGATATCTTTATTTTGACTTCAGAATTTAATGTGATTGACTCTTTGATATAAAATAACTGCTTTCAGACCTGTTTTATTTTACTTTTCGCCGACGTCTATCACGGTGAAAATTTTCTCTTCTTCCATAAAATTTTCTGATAATTATCTCTATAGAAAATCTGCCTTGTTACACACAGTGAACGCACCTCAATCTGATAAAGTGCAAAGTTCCAATTCATATTTTACTTACAATATTCATAAAGTTGCAATTAAAAGGTTTAAGTGTATTTCATCATTTAGAAAAGGAGACAGTTAATAGAACTTCCAACAAATTTGGAATTGAAATTTTTAATTTTATTAAATTAGTTATGTGGAATGGTTGAAGACTACAAAAAAAATAATGGCAACCTTAAAGCTGGGGAAAAAACTGGATGCTACATTTCTTTTTGGAATTGTTTTGAACAAGAAATGTAGGTTTCATAAATTAAATTAAGAAGTGTAGAATATAAATCAATTTAAGCGTGTACTATATGGCTCGTTCAAGATTTATCAATCAGAATACATAAATAAAAGTATAATTTGAAAATTTATCTTGATATTTCAATAGAAAATACTTGATCTTAATATCAACTCAATTAGTGTCTTATTCTGTAAGAGCATTATGTTTTTTAAAAAAACTGTGCTTTTGAAAATAAAAGAAACCGTCTCTGTTCACATATTAAACTCAGAAATATTATACGCTAGGATTGCTTTGGATGTTTAGTGACACAGATTACTGTCTGTCACTGTCAGCGACCTGTTATGTCTCTTTCATATTTGAAGGTAACGGACAATATTACTATTAAAACTGAAAAATGGAGCTTGCATTCTGTTTCAAATTAGGGTTCTTTGCCTTTTGCAAGGCTCCAGGCAATTAGTTAGGCAGAGAGAACCTTTGTTCTTAATGGAGCACAAACTCCGTACACATCCAGCGAAGGACAATTTAATACAAGCATTCCCTTTCTCTCACCTATAATTACCGTGTATGTTGTTTTTCGTTATATTGTAAGACTTGATACCTCATAATTATACGTGAAAGCGTGAAAAATATATCTCTAAACTCCACACAGTTTTGCATCTCTAAAACTCAAGTTTCATCGGATGTTCCAAATACTTATCCCATTTGTTTTTAAAAACTCGGCAATTCTCCTATGGAAAATTTAAATGCTCTCTTAAAAGGTATAAATTGAAATATATGGTCTCTGATTCTATGTTCAACCCTTGATATTACTTCGACAAAAATTTCCGGAGCGTATCATCTTCCAAAATTTGGTAAATATTCAAGTATTTTTAGAATCAGTCACCTCAGTTCACAATCCATTACGTAATTATTATAACTTTGTAATAATCTTTTCCTTAATATAACAACAAAGAATTGTGGAATACAGATAGTTATCAAAATATATAACAGGTATATTTGAAGAGGACCGAACATTTTTGTACACTTGTTGCAAGAAAAGTAAATACATGCTCCTGAATTTAATGCATTTTGTAATGCAATTCCTCCTACAAATGTTGATCCAAAGCAAAAAGATGGAGCTCTACGCAATAATAGTACATTAGGAGGTATGCCGTTGAAGAAAAACGTCTACAAGGCAGAAATGGATAGTATGCTTTTTCAATGTGTCTTTCAAGAATTTTATAGTCCGTGCTAGGGAATGCTGGGTTCTGCATTACTTCAGTGAACGGAAAGTTGAAGGAAGGAGTTGTTATTACTGAGGCTGTTACAACAAATCCTTTACTAACAGATAAAGATCTTACATGTGAAAGTTGAAACAGCTATTGCCCTTCAAATGTTACTCAATGACCAAGATTAAATCAGATTGAACAGATTACTCTGGAATTACCAGGAATTATCAAGTAAAGTATACATGTACAGAAGATAGTAGAGTTGCTTGATAAAGACTGTGAGCCAGAGAGAAAATGCTGTTGAACAAAAGGGTTAAGTTCCAAGGAAACAAATCCAATATTTACCTGAAGAATTAGCTAGGCACACAGACGCATGGAAAATTGCTAGAATAAAGCACATTACAAAAACAGAAGCGTTTAAGTCACAGCTGTCTCGGAAAACAGGAGAGGTTCTTACTTCCCAACAAACAGATTATAAAATTATAAGAACACATAAAAAATATTGAAGCCACTAGAACGTATAAAAATTTCTCTACAAGAATCGCAAAATATAAATAAAATTTTCCATGAAAATTATTTGCAGGAAATGGAGAAGAAGATCTACGAGTTGACGACAACTATTGGAAAGGCCAGTAGCGAAATTCGAATGTTTTATGACGGAGGTGAAGCTGATATTCAAGAACTTCAATATTATATAAAAAATTCTTTCACTGACCTAGAATTATATGGAAGTAGAATGAAGGAACTTTTAAGTATTAACAAGCAGAAATTAATTACAGAATTGGTCAATGAATTTGTTATTAATATTAGATATTTTCAAATGAATAACCCAAGCATATGTTATATTAATGTAGACAAACTTTTTCATTGGTGAGCAGCGACTCCTTAAAGACAAAAATGGTAGACCTGAGAGTGCTAATGTATAGTTAAAGTTTGTTTTTACTTGCATCGAAATTATCAACCATTATTGTTAACAGTTTTGAGAAACGGGGAGGGATAAGTGTGACATTCCAGTTGACGTCACGTTAACTCAGAGTTACTGTCTTACAAACTTCTTTGCTAGAAGTGAAGCGAAAGTCGCCGATTAAAAAGTTATGAACTTCGGTTTTGTTCTTTGTTTTGTTGTCTTTCGATGAATGGGAATGTATATTACTTTAAAAATTTGGTTAATTAATAGTTAGCATTATATATATATATATATATATAACTCACGAAGAGAACCTGAGATTGGAGTCGAATGCGGAAGATACGCTAATAAATCTAAGTATTTATTTTGTAGCCGAGGCAATAGCTTAAATGTTTCCTTAAAAACCAAAGATATATATATATATATAGTGTGCGTTACGTCTCACAATAATTGCTCATTTTTTAATTTGAATCTTTGTTAACTAGAATTAAGGGACGCGGGGGGAATGTAAAATTTGCATCTCATAAACATTCTCTAATTATTCCAATAATTATAACTCAACAATTTCCTTAATTTATATACTACCGTTGTTGTAAATGAGAAAGTATAGTTTAATCCCAGAAACACTCCATATTTAAGACCAACAAATTTTATTTTAATGTAAAGCAAGTCATCTCACATTTGAAACGTCTTCCTGGTAGTTTACTATGTCATCTTTGATGCTTTTGTCTATGTGGTTGTATTATTTGTTATTTTACTATCTTTGTTCATATCTAGATTTCATATTGACAAAGATTTCAACTGTTAATAGAAACTTTTGCGGTTGTATTGTTCACAATTTATTTTGTAATTATAATGGTTTATAATTACTTGTGTTAGTATAATTTTATCATTACTTGCAAGGAGGTTAAACCAAGTTTCTATTTTTCTCACAAATGTATATTTCTACAGATATTTTCCGTATCTTTTCATTATATCTTAATTCCGCTGGTCGCAATATTTTATTTCCCGTGGCAAATATTCTCGCCAAAGGAAGATCAAACTCGATTAACGTACATTTTACGAAATATTAAACTTTAAAAATAGAATATGGGACCGTACATAGGTCCGAAAATATAGTGTCAAGTGTTTTATGCTACTATTTTGCAACAGAAATTTTGGTATACGATTTAAAACTAATTGCAATGCTAAGTATAACCATCTTCCAGAATACAGTTGAATGCTTGGAATAATCACAATATTTTATCGTTTTTATGGATTATCTTATACACTATTGACTTAACTTCTCTTCTTTGCAGAATTCAGTAGTGACGGGCCTTTTAACCTAGAGAAAATAAAACTTTTACATTTATTGAATTGGTAAACTATTTTGAGTTTAAACCTAATTTTCTGCTTTGTTTAGTTTTGAGAGAATACTGAAGAGCCTGATTTTCAATTTATTTTATTTTCCGGCAAAAGTACAATGTCAATATAATGTAGTATCTCCAACTGCCGACTTGCCGACGATGTAGTTTTAGGGCAGTCAGAAGAAGACTTAGAAAGCAAAAATAATGGTCATGGAGAAGGAATTCAACATGAGGATTAACAGAGAGCAAACAAAGGTAATAGAGTGTAGTATGGGAAACAGTGGAATAACAAATGATGTAGATTGGGAAGGGATATTTTGAAGGGAGTTTGGGAATTCTGCTACTTAGGAAGCTTAATAACTAGGGATGGAAGAAGGATAGTAGACATAAAGAATAGGATAGCACAGACAAGGAAGGCTTTCGCGTAAAGGAGAACTTACTTACGGGTAATATAAGTCTGAATATTAGGAAATTGTTGCTAAAATGTTTGTATGGAGCGTGGCGTTATATGGGTGTAAAACGTGGATGATAGGAGTTACGGAAAGGAAAAGAATAGAAGTCTTTGGAATGTGGTGCTATAGGAGAATACTGAAAATCAGATGGGTGAATAGATACACTAACGAGGAAGTTATAAACAGAATATGGAGGACGTTGACCAAGAGATGGGATAGATAAATAAGCCACGTTTTGGGACATGGGGGTCTTTTAAAATTAGCATTAGAGGGAAGTGCGTGGGGTAAGAACAGAAGAGGTTGGCGAAGGATGGATAACGCTAAGCAGATTAGGGAGAATGTAGGATGTTGTATTTATGCAGGAATGAAAAGTTTTGCTCATGGTAGGTTAGCATGGAGGGTTGCATCAGACCAGTCTTAGGGCTGAATACTACAACAATCTGCAACTATTGTGTCGCTTGTCGCAAATTTTTGTTAATTGTTTCCAGTTAAGTTATGGAATTATAATACATTACTATAAGATAGGGAAAAAGTTTATGATTTACCATTTAAAATTTAGAACTGTGAATTTATTTGTTTTTATCGTATTTGGTCCGGTATTAAATTGCACGATGATCTCGATGAATTACTCTGGTACAGTATTGATACTTACAACGTGATTTGTCTGCATGTCATGCTTTAGAGATGGCGTTGGTGTCACGGAATTGCCTACTTCTCTTCACAGGCCACGTGGAATAATATTATGCATTTGTGTAGAGTCTACGTGGACGTGATCTTGAACCACATGACTGGGAGGTGGGACAACGCTGTGGGAACTGGAGGCAGTCAGCCTGATACCTTGAACAAGATGTACCCTGACGTTCCCTACGGTCCTCAAGACTTCAATGATTTCGGATGCGTCGTCGATAATTACAACGACGCCAACATCGTACGTTCAACAAGATATAAACTAAGTATCACTTTTTATGTACAATCATTTACATTAAATTACTGAAACTTTCTTATGAGCTTCAAGAGTTTCTCTTTATAAATCATCTTCAGAAAAGGGCATACATCAAAGGCAACCGTACGCAAAAACAGCTTATTTAATTTTGGATGTAGCGTTTGTTGTAATAATTGATGACACGATTTATTACATAAGAAAAATAAAATTTATCAATTTAGTAATTTTTGACCGTTTTTAGACAGTTTTACTTTTATTAGTTTTATTTTTTCTGAAAAATACGGTCGAAAATTATTTTACTTCAATATCAGACGTTAATTTATTTAATAAAAATGAATCAATATTTAACTTGTACAATAAAATCCACTACGTTCGTATTTGCTCTTGTATTATTTATAATTCATATTAGACATGTGGTCTGTACTAAATGAAAACTTGGTCACTTCGTAGTTGTTTTTGGTAATTTTTGTAGTAATCAACGAACTGAGGCAAGGCGCAAACTGTGTTAATAGGTAGATAATAGATCGCGGCGCATAACAGACGCCTGTATTTGGAAAAGTAGTAGTTTTTTTAAAAAAAATTGGGTAACAGGCTACATGAGGGTGATCCTGAAACAGGCAACTCCCCTTTAATAGCCTAGGAAGGGAGTTGAAAAGGGGGAACGGAAGGTAGAGAAAGGTAGCCAAGGGTTGACACCTACTCGGTGTTTCATTTAAAGAGATGCAGGGAAAACCCTAGAAATCCTGCAGCAGGTAGGTCGAGCATTGAGTACTATTCTCACGCTCTTCCGAATGACAGGAGACTGGCTTGTTGTGGGGTCGCAGCATTCCCTTCTCCGTGTCTTCACCTGTTTCAGGAAGCAGTTGGCCGACTGATCGAATAGGATCAGCGGACAACTATTACCATATGCCCAAGGTCTTCGACCTCAGTACATATACCTCCTAAAATAGGTGAAGGTGTCTCGGCATGTTAGAACTTTGATAAAAATCGCGAAGAGAGTGCGAGGCATTCCCGGCTTAATCAGGTGAGCCCCGCAGTCACTCTGGGGTGAAGCGCCTGCGAGAAAACTCCCGCAGCGCCTTCATCCTAGCCGGAGAATAAATGAAAAGCGGCGAGTCTTAAAGAGGACAGTTCGTTATTACAACTAAGAGATTGTTATAAAAAAACAAATAGACAATTTTAAACCTGTGATTACGGACTCTGGAATTTTGGATGCAAAATACAAGGCATAACAGAAATAAGCGTTAAATGCGGATAAAAAGGGTAACGTATTAATTTACTTAATTTGGTAGCGAAATCAACAAAATAAAGTTAATAAAAATTTCCATGTAATAGTAAAAAGGAACATTCAGTAGGTGGACAATTATTTCACTAAATGTACAAAAATGTTATTATTTTAAAACGACAATTTTTGCTATTTAAATCCTTTTAATTTTTCCATTTCTTAAGACACTACTTCTTTTGAGATATTATTATGGCACACCGCGTGGCCCTAAAATGAAATCAATCAAAATTAAAATTCCAACAAAAATAATGAAATATAATTACAAGAAAAAATCTAATTAAAAATCTAATTTGCTGGCTACTCAGCATGAATCTCTTTTCCTGTTGCATGGACCATCTCCAGCCGAAAACACCAAATTCTTCACGTGTACATTCAATAATCTTTTCGGCCGAGGGAGTCAAGGAGTAAATATGATGTATTGCAAAATTTTAAGCCTGACGAAGTCTTAAAATGGAGATGAAACGTCGCTGTTGTGAATAAATAGGGATATATTTAGTGTTGACTTTTTGGGCGTCTTTATATTAATTATAAATTTTAAAGGCAGAAAACTACATTGAAAAATTAATTTTTCTAAAAACATATTAAATCAAACGTTCGTAGGAATACTCTTAGAAACTAAACATCCGTCGGTTTACCAGCAGGATAGCTACCCAAGGAATTGGAGAAACACTCGGATCTTTCTCCCACATGGTTTCTGCTTTTCTCGTCTCTTCCACCGACCCTTTCTCCATCCAGTCCCCACCAAGAATCTATCTGACTTTCTGCAAAAAAAAATTCTAGTTCCTCTCTGCTCTCCCTTCTTTATTGCGGCTCCCCTGATTTGTGGAAACCGGCCACAGCATCCCGCAACAAAATTCATTAAACGTTTACTGGTTTGCTTAAGGAAAATGCTGCTGAATCTGCATGAAAAAGGCGGTTTCCGGGAGCTTTGCTATCTTTAAACGGAAGATTCTTCCTAGAATTTTACCAGTTCCAGTCCATGCTTCTTCCAGCCGCATGCGTGTGTTGTGGTATTCTGTCCCAACACTGGTCATGTTATCCAATCTTGCGCAAGCCTTTTTATTTTCGTATAACTACCACATCTCACATCCTACCTAATCTGATTAGCACATTCCATCCTCGGTCTCCCTCTTCTGTTCTTGCCCCACAAACTTCCACATAATGCTAATTTTACAAGACCCTCATGTCTTTAAACGTGGCCTATTAATCTATGCTTTCTCTTGGTCAACGTCCTTCATATTGTTCGCTCTTTCCCTCTTTCCAAATTGTAGTTCTATCCACTCATCGGATTTTCAGGATTCTCCTATAGCAGCATATTTCAAAGGCTTCTATTCTATTCCTTCCTGAAAGTCCCACCACCCCACGTTTCGTACCCATATAAAGCCACAACCCATCCGAACATTTTTAGCAACGATTTCCCAATATTCGCACTTATATTATTTGCAAGTACATTCCTCTTTTATCTGAAAGCCTTCCTTGCCTGTGCTATCCTACTCTTTATGTCTACTATACTTCTACCATCCCTAGTTATTATGCAGCCCAAGTAGCACAATTTCTTAACCTCCTTCAAAATAACCCTTCCCAGTGTTATTTAACTGTTTCCCCTACTATCTTGGTTTTCCCTCTATTCATCCTCATGTTGTACTCTTCCTCCAGGACCACGTTCATGTCATTAATTATGGTTTCCAAGTCTTCTTCTGTCTCTCATAATACTACAATATCATAGGCAAAACGTAGGTTTTTTTATATTTACTCCTTGGAGTATGATTTATTTTCCTTTTCCGTTTAAACTTTCTTGATATCCTGTTCTATATATACGTTAAACAGTATGGGTGACAGACTGCATCCTTGTCTTACTTCTATCTTGATTACGGCTTTCATTTCATGATCTTCTATTGTAATTACTGCTGCCTGTCTTCTGTAGAGGTTATGTATAAGCTGCCTTTCAGTGTTCTTCAAAATACTTAATAGTGTGTTCCAGTTCACATTATCATACGGTTTTTCTAAATCTGCAAATTTTATTAAGGTAGGCCGGTTTTTCCTTATCCTGTCTTCTAAAATTAGTCCCAAAGTCAATATTGCTTCTCTTATGACTACATTCTTCCTAAAACCAAACTATATTCTCCTAACTCATATTATGTTTGACGTTCCATCCTCCTATATACTGTTTTCGTTAATATTATGCATGCATGAGATACTTAACTGTTTTCCTGTGCTGTTCGCATCTATCAGTCCCAGTCTTTCTCGGTACTTTACTAAAATGTTGTGGTATTTTTTCCTGTTTCGTATATCTCCAGCAGTATTTTTAGCACAAAATATTCCCTAGGTAAAACTTTGTATAATAAAATAATATAATGTTTTACTAACTGGAGAAGTAACGCATTTTCGCCGGCAAGTAAAATTGAGATGTGCGTTATATAAAGCCTATTGCTTAGATATGACTATTTGATTACTTAGTTGCAATGACACGTTCCTTCCTCTCTAAGGTTTGATATCATCTGTTCCTCAATTAGAAATATGTCCACTGACCCCAATAAATTTTTAATGCTAAGCGTCGTTTCAAAATTATTTACTATGTGACTCTTATACTTCTTTGTAAACTAACCGGAAAAGATATTAGTTTGGTATTGAAACTGATTTTTATTTTACTTCGACACGTATGAATGGGTGGGTGGGGATAAGGAGGTCGAAAGTGAATAAAAAGTAATATTTTATAGTCACAAATATAGCAAGTTCCCATTCCAGGGAAACAGACACAACGGAAGACAAATTGGCCTGTTTTGAACGATTTTATTTGGTCTACGTGATAGAATTCCCTGTTGATGTTGTGGTTATCGAGTAAAATCGCGGTCCCTCGGCTAATGGAAAATTCATGTATACATTTCACATGCAGCAAAAGCCGGGTATATTAATCTATATGCAGTCTTTAAATTGCATTTCGATGAATAAACAAGCAATAGTAAAACCGTCAATTTTAGATGGTCAGCCTCTGATAATGTTTGAGAATATTTTCGATTTTCAAGCTAGTGGGGATTTAACTATTAATGAACCAAAAGAAGAAAAACGTAATGCACTTTTATCGTATGCTTAAATTATGCATGAAATCCGAAACAAAATAATTTGAATTAGAAAGCAGTGTCAACTTAAAAATTTCATGAAGAAGAGAAGTGAAAATAAAATGACCTTGTAACTTTATTTCGTCTCAATTAATAAAGTTATTACACAAGTTATTACCTATAATCCTTACAATTACTGAAATTCACGGTTGGCAAAGAAAAAAAGAATTAATTATAAAAGAGGCAGAACGAATCGGATTCAATGTTTAGTGTACGAATTAGAAAAACATGAATTATTTTACTTATTAATAACATTTTTTTTGGAGGTTAACAGACTAAATGAGGGTGATCCTGAAACAGGTAACTCCCCTTTAATATCATAGGAAGGGAATTGAAAAGGGGGTATGCGGAAGGTAGAGCAAGGTTGCCAAGGGTTGACTGTAGTTTAAGGATCCTACCCGCTGTTTCACCTAAAGAGATGCTGGGAAAACCCTAGGAAACCTGCATCAGGAGGTCGGGCATTGGGTACTATTCTCACGCCCTTCGAAATGACGGGAGACGAGTTTGCTGTGAGGTCGCAGCATTCCCTTCTCCGTGTCCTCACCAGTTTTAGGAGGCAGTTGGCCGACTGATCCAATGGGACCAGCGGACAACTCTTGCCATATGCCCAATGTCTTTGACCCCAGTACATATACCTCCTAAAATAGGTGAAGGTACAAATTCTGATTTAGTTATTTATGATGTAATTAATTTTTCTTTCCGCAGGTGAGAAACTGCGAGTTGTACAGCCTGCTGGACCTGAACCAAGGTTTGGCTTCTGTGAGACAACCAATTATAGCTTTTCTGAACCAACTCGTCGACTTTGGTGTTGCAGGATTCCGGTATATTTAAATTTCCTCAATAGGTATCCTAATGTGAAAGAAAGGTGTTAGTTATAAGCTATAATGTTCAAGTAAGTCAATGTACGGTTTTCATTAATCGTTAAGAATACAAATAAAACATACACTCGTATGCTAATAATAATTATATTGAAGTATTGAACTATGTTACGTATCACTCTATGTTCGAAATGTGTCATGTAAGATGACAGTCCGTAGTTGCCGCGGTAGGCCGCGTCCCTCAATGGGCTGTAGAGCCAAGGAAGAAGAAGAAGAATGAACTATGCTATAATAATATTGTGATTGGATTTATTCAACACCGTGTGCTACGTAGAAAATTTTCAGTATATGTTGAACTGTTTTCTAATTCTAACTATTACAAATCATGGAGCGATTAACTTCAAGAGTTTTAAATACATAAAATTTCGGCCAAATATATCAGAAAACAAAATAACAAAATTTAATTATTATAATACAAGTATTTGCGGACTTCTTCACGTAACTACACACAAAAATTATAAAATCAATATCAATTTTTAATTATTTACTATTAAAATTTGCAGGAGTTTTAGATTAAGTTTCTAAAGCATAGGTTTATACTATCGATTACATAATGCCTAGTAACTTAAAGAAAGCTGTTTTAATTTAGCAGAATTTTTTTATCTTTTTTTTATAATTGTTGTATCGACTGGCTGGTCATTAGCGACCACATTGACAATTATTTACATATTATTTTTCAATTATTTCTTTACAATTACTTACAATTATGAATTTCCAATATAATATACTGATAATGTCCATTTTTCTGTTCGTTAACCACTAATTAATTATTTGTCTTCATTACATTTGATTTTTAAATTTAAAAACACAAAATACAATACATTTAAATTACATGAAAAACTAACAAAACTTAATAATGTCTTTTTGATATTCATGGGAGTCCAAGATGGATTTGCAATTTTTGCACTGTAGATATTTTAGTCTGTGTTCGTGGTATTTGGGGCATTCATAGATGGGACATGATCTATGTTTAAGGCAGTATTACACAGTTCATATGACGGTGGGATGGATCTATCCAGTAGAAAAGAGTGGGGTAGCAAAATTAATTCGTCACAAAGTTTGGGACATCATCAAGTCACAAATTTAAAAAGTAGATCTGAATACATTTAAAACCTGTGGAACATACTTTAAATGATGCGTCATGCTATAACTTATAGAAATTAAATTAGGAGGGTGTTAATAACTTTGAAGTTTAAAATAATGTTTCGAAGGAATCAAACTGAGTCGGATTCCGTCGTAGGAATATTTATTGGCATATCTTCTTCAGTGAACTAAGGAAAGAGAATTTAGGATAAGAGAATAGGAAAGAATTGGCAACGTGCTGTTTTTGGTATTTTAAAGCCAATCAGAGGATCAAACAGAATTAGAATAGGCTAGAGAAATGTAAAGATAAAGTTAAATAAAAATTGGCATACTGGACTGTGGGGCCCTGGACGGCCGCTAGGGAAGTCAAGTCACGACTGAATGGCTGCGTTTCGATGACATTACCTGAGGTATGAATGTCAGAGTATTTGGTTAAGTGGTACCGCAAAGGAACCCTTCTAGCCAGTTCTGCTGTCGTTGTCAAAATAGTAGAGCCCTGAGTTTGAAGCCTCACTGTCCCCATTCGGATTAACCTACGTTATTGTAAAAGGTCTCATTTCACGCAGAATTTAATGCCATTTTATGATACGTAAATAAAAAAAATTGAAGCATTTTTATACATGCGTTTTGGTGAAAAAACTGAACAAACGGCAGGGTTTTTGCCGTCCGACATATACCTCGACTTTGATAACATATATTTCATGGTATTTCTTCAAACGGTCTGGAACTTTAGCGAAAGAAAATGAAAACCCTTACAAATCTATCCACAAAGTTTATTCAAGTGTAATTCTTTCATTTTTTTAAAAATTAGTTAAGTTTTGACCTCTACTAACTCTTGGACAGCGACTCGCAGAAGAGTGAGACACAGCTTTTCTTGTAGCAATTGAAAGTCATAAATATAAAAAATACAAAAGTTTGTACGATTTTTTGAAAAGTGTAAGAAGAAAGGAAATGTTCATGTTGATCGGGCCCCGTACCATACGATGTTAGACGCCTCAACAAAAAATCCAACTATGGCATGGAAGAAACAACAAATTCTGGAAATGTGTGCCGTGCCCAGAGAATGTGCCAGAACTGTTTGAGCTGACAAAAGCAGTATTATTAGTAATCAGTAGGCCATTTTATGGCTTGCTCCAAAGAAAGTTAGACATCATAACGAAAGAGTTATGGCCGGATGTAGAGCTAATTTGGCTGCCTGTAGCTCACGTTGAACCCTATGCAAAAAATTTATGTGGCTAAACATAACACGGCTAATGCAGAGAATAAAGGACGTAGCATTAATAACACAAAAGAATTACGCGATCAAGCACTGACGTTAGTTACAGCAGTGCTGTGGAAAAACTGTATCAACCATACTAAAAACAATGTTATTGGGAAAAGGACCACCTCAGTCCACATTTTCCTGAAAGTGGCACCGTAGTAATTCAGCTGAACGGTTTGAAATCTGGCAAAGATATTGACGAATTCAGTGATTATGACGATGAACAAAATGAAAAAGAATTAAGAAAATTTATAAAAACAAAAAAGCAAAAATTATTGATATAATAAGCTTATGTCGCTGGCCTGGCCCCGACCTTTCTCCACTGCTCCACCTGGTTGTTTTCCTTCTACTGAAAGTAGTGGTTTCAAAACGCTATCCCGTTTATTTCAACGTCAGCGAGTTTTTGTAAGTACCATAAAACGACTTGTGGCATAGAATAAGAAAAATTTCAATTCTACATTACCACCCGAGAAAAGAAGACGGACAAGTACTGAGTTCATAGGACATCCCAATATTGAAAAAGACGGTTTTACAGTTGGAATTTTGTTTTGAGAAAACTTTTCCAACAGTGTTAAAATTGAAAGAAAGATGGAAGAGAGCTGCTCCGATTTTCCATAAATGAGTTTATCAACTTTGACAAGATACATGAGAAAAATAACCATACTTGCATGCTTTAGAAGTAGTGTATTTAAGTTTTTACTGACGAGTCTCTGACTAAAGAAACACACTTATAATTTGAAAGCTGCCAAAGGAGGTCAGTAACTGTAACTCCGTCTTGCCAGTATTCAGCAGTATGACCAATACGTCATTTCCAGGAAACAATCCGGAAGAGAGGAGGAGAAAGATCTAGGGCAGGGGATTCACCCTACTGTACCTTCCCGCTCCAATAAATCTTTCCTTTCTCCCTACACTTTTTAAAAAATCGTACAAAATTTTGTATCTTTGCTACATTCATGAAGCTTATATTTTGTATTTAGGACATTCAATCGCTACAAGAAAAGCTTTATCGCACTCTTCTGGGATATTCTGTCCAAGAGTTAGTAGAGGTCCACTTACTAACTAATTTTGAAAAAAAGTAAGAAATACACTTGAATAAAACTTAGCGGATTATATTGGAAGGGTTTGCGCTGTCTTTCGCTAAAGTTTAAGACCGTTTAAAGAAATAGTTTGAAATCCATGAGTTATCAAAGTCGAGCTATATGAAAGAAAGACAAACAACCCTGTTTTTTTTCACCAAAACGCACGTGTAAAATCCTTTAAAATTTTTCATTTACATATTATAAAACGGCAATTAATTCTACGTAAAATGAGATCTTTTACAATAACGTAGGTCAATCGAAAAGGACACAGTGAGGTTTGAAACTCAGGGCTCTACTACTTAGACAACGATAGTAGCTGGCCAAAGGCTGTAACATTTTCGGTAACCTGAAGTCTCTATAGCTTTGTCGGAATATTTTTTCGCTCGTCGCCTATCCTGTGTCAATATTCACAGTTCACAATATGTTAAATTAAACAGACACATTTACCGGAAAAGAAAAAATCTTAAGATATATTATGGAGTTTTTTAGATTTTTATGACTAAAATGGACATAAATTATTATATTATTAACATGTCTATTTTTTACTGTAACCAAGAAAAGTGTGGTATTATTCTCTACTTTGTGGGTGTTATTTTCTTTCAGCATCGATGTAGCTAAAAATATGTGGCCTGGAGATCTCACGACGATTTTATCCCAAGTGAAAGATTTGAACGTAGACTTCGGATTCGCACCGGGCTCGAGACCTTTTATTTATTCACATATTCCTGACATATGTGAGTACCCACGAAAGTTACTATCACATTATAATAAACTACGTCACCTGTGAAGTTCGAATCATTTCGCATGCATATAATTTTCCGAACAAAATAAAAATAAAAACTTAACTAAAATAAATGATGATAATTTTTTATATTTTATGACAGTAGTAGTAATATCTTATAATTAAACTTGGCACAGAGAAAATTATATGCTGGCTTAGTGGGAACAAAAATTAATTTCTTTCTACCTCTGATTTCAAATGCATTTGTAATGCATACTCTAACCTGTTTTAATTAAATGAAACCTTTCGTTACCTCACAACCACATTATGCTTCTGTAACTTTTTGTACGTTTCTCACTAACTGAGAACGCGAAAGGAATTTGGTAATATTGATATATTTTTAATAAATATTAAAATTTAATTTTGACGTCAGTTTTAAGTATATATTTCTGTGTTATTCGCATAAGAAATAATCTTATATTTACAATAATATTTGTATAAAGAAAATTCACTTTATGATGTATTTAATGCTTATAAACTATATTTTTCCGAGATAGTTTAGTTTTAAATCAGGAATTTAAGAATTATTTGGCTCATATCAAAGAAATAAATTTAAGTTCCTTCTTTTAAATTGTTATTCTTTACGAAAAAAATTTGGTCAGTATATAAATTTTTAACAGCGTATATTATAGTTGTTTTAACGTTTGTTTGTAGTTGAAGACGCGGTGAAACCAAGCGAATACTTCATCTTGGGGAAAGTTACCGAATTCAAATATGGCAACTATTTGGCCACAGCCTTTAACGGAAATAACCCTTTGAAGTGGCTCGTGGGCTTTGGTAAGAACTTCCATTAATAATTCCTTAGAATAATTTTCAAGCAGTAAAGAAAATTTAGAACATTCTCCTTTTAGGTGAACAGTGGAATATGGTCCCTAGTGAAAACGCACTTGTTTTCATTGACAACCACGACAATCAAAGGGGACACAACGGCCCAGATGAAGTGCTCACCTACAAGGTTCCAAGGCTCTACAAAGTAAGAATGAAATAACTAATAACCATCAAGCGGAAGGAACTAGTCTTCAACCCCTATATAATTGAACAATAAAACGCAAAGGATCGCACCTAAAACCAGCAACATAAATTGTGAGAAGGAAGGGGACTCGCATAAAACAAGCATCCCAAGGGAATATAATACTACGTCCACGTCGTTTCTCCCGGGTAACGCCAAACGTAAACGAATAAATGAACGTCTCCGTATTCTTTCGATGACAGCGCAATCTGCGAAATAATTACCATGAATAATGACTTCAAATTAGTGGTATTTGATATTAGAAAGCCAAGGTTTCTTATAAAAATATTTGTTTACCATGGAAATTTTTGAATAATTCTCTTTCCCACCCCTGGGGAGAGGGTGTGTGTGAACAGTTATGGTGTCATTAAGGAGCACTCGCAAGAATATCAAACACTTTTAATTTATTTTGCTGATCTAGTGCCCCTTTCTTGAGATATATCAATTTTCAAAGATTGTTTACCCATTTGATTTTTGCCGATTACAATGACGACTGTGGCCAAAATGACTCAAATCGTAGGTCAAATTGGGGTATTTTTTACTAGAAAATCAGAATCAGCAATAAAAATGGGGATTCCTATTTAATTTTTCGTATTATCAGATGTCCCCCCTTTGATCTTATGTGTGGTTCTGGAGATATTTCAATGTTTTCAGATAAACTGAACAACCAGTATTTTCAGTAACAAGCTACACGAAGGAGATTCTGAAACAGGCAACTTCCCGGTAGAGGCATAGGAAGGGAATTAGAAAGGGGAGGGATGTGGACGGTAGAGCAAGGTAGCCAAGGGTTGACTAGGGTCCCTGGGATATAGTTTTGGGATCCTACCTGGTGATTCGCCTAAAAAAGATGTAGGGAAAACCCTAGGAAATCTGCATGAGGAAGATTGGGCTTGTGGATACTATTCTCACGCCCTTCCGAATTCCCTTCTCCGTATCTGTACCAGTTTTAGGAGGCAGTATGCAGACTGATTGAATAGGATCAGCGGACAACTCTTACCATATACATATTCCAGTACATACACCTCCTAAAAGAGATGAAGGTGCCTCCACATGTGAGAACCTTCTGCATGTGAGAAAATTTCAACCGCAATATAAAAAGTGACTTACAGATGTATTTACTTTTAAGTAGTAGTGAAACGAATTTAATACTTTCATGAATAATCATAGTACCAATACTAATGAAGAAGGCGAATAAAAACATGTTTTAATGAAATATGTGTTTATCTAAATTACATAATAAAAATAAATCATTTCCTGACATCGAATACAAATTTTTTTCCACTGTTTTGATCTAGTGAGTCTTGTTTTCGAATTGAAACGTTTGGAAACATATGGCCTCAGATACAGTGATAAATAATAGAGATGTTACAATAACGACATCCGTTAATTTGAAGTGAAACTCCGTTGGGTGAATTATCCTATAACATAGAAAAATCCCATATAATGACGATTTGTCTTCAACTAATTTTTAAATAACACTATAAACATTATCAAATTTTTCTATCGAGTTTAAAGTAAACTTTCACGAAATTATTTCTGATTTCCATACATGCAGCATCCAAATAAGTCAAATCTTCATATATTTATTTCAAATTTGTGATACATCACTTTCAATAATATCGTACATAATCAGAAAGACGTGTAAATTATAAGTTTTGGAGAAATTACTGTCGAAATTGTTTAAATTTGATATTTTCATAAGGCAAACACTGATAATGTTTTCATCAAGATGATAATTTAAGTGATACATAACAGCGTAAAAATGCTTAGAGTATTCGTACATAATTCGACAAAAATACGCGTAAATTCAGATAGTTTCTAATTGAGTTCTACTAGATTGCGTTTTTGGGTATTTTCTAGAAATATGAACGATTAAGTATTTGACTTATTGTAAGTTCTTCTGACTCTAATAAGTCAAAATGCCACATAAACTCCAACTTCACTAACTGCTTCCTCGGTCTTTGCGGATTGAACATTCACTTAGACACTATGAATAATTCGATTCTGCGAGAAAAAAAGTCTAACAATACTGTATGAAACATCATTCATGAAAATTATGTTTCACACAGAACGTGTATTGTGCTCAACGTTCCTATGATGTCCCTTCCGGCACACCGTCAAAGGGCAGTACTGACTTTAAAATCATTTTCATCTTTATTACGCATCCTATACTGATGTTAGCTCAGTTAGACACACTTAATTACTTGTTACAATGTCAATAGTTGAATAACATCTCTCTGAATATTTAACTTTTACATGACTGACAGAATTTTTTCTTCAAATATGCTTGTTTAATTACATCAACTTTACGATTCAATTGGTAAACCGGTTTCCTGTTACAGATGGCTACAGCCTTTATGCTGGCTTGGCCCTACGGCCTTCCTCGGCTAATGTCCAGTTTTGAGTTTGAAGACCCAGAACAAGGCCCTCCCTCCGATAGTGACGGCAACATTCTCTCTCCCATCATCAATCCAGACGACAGCTGCGGCGGTGGTTGGGTGTGCGAGCATCGCTGGAGGCAGATTTACAATATGGTCGCCTTCAGAAACGTAGTAGAAGGTATGTTCTAGTTAGCTACGCAACATACGTTACCACAGTAAATCCATAAACTATATAAGCTTATCGCTAAATTTACATTGAAAATAAAAAAGAAATTGATTAGATTTTGAACAAAGAGGAATAAATAATGATAGATGTTACCTAATTCGTTTAACGTCAGGACTTACTTCTTCTAACTTAGATAGTAATAAAAAGAGATATCAAAATAAAGGTCTCTAAATTAATTACTGAAGTATCTAATAACAAGAAAAATAACTTGTGTGAACATTATGTTCACACTGCCCTTGTTTATGCAATCTGTTTTGAATTCATCGCACGTAAAAATATTTTTGGGGTAATTTAATAATTAATAATTTACTTTTACAGGAGTAAATTTATTTAAATATTTTGTTAAATATATAATACTGGTCCATGTGAAAATTTAATTAAAATATAAAATATATCTACAATGTTGTGGAATTTAGACCTAAGACTGGTCTGACGCAACTATCCATGCTAACCATCATTTTCGTATAAATCCCACATCCTACTCTTTTGCCCAATATGCTTAGCGTATTGCATCCTTGTCCCCGGTCTTCTGTTCTTACAACACACACTTCCTTCTAATGCTGATTTTACCAGATCCTCATGTCTTAAAACGTGGTCTATTAAAGCATTCCCTTTTCTTGGTCAACGTACTCCATGTCGTTCGTTTTTCTCCTATTCTGCTTATCAATTCCTCGTTAGTTACTCTATCCATCTGATTTTCAGCATTCTCTTATTGCACCACATATCAAATGCTTCTATTCTTTTCCTTTCTGCAACTCCCACCGTCCACGTTGCGCACCTATAAAACGCCACACTCCATACGAAAACTTTTAGCAATCATTTCCTAATATTCAAACTTATATTACCCTTACGTAAATTCCAATTATATGTGAAAGCCTTCCTGGCCTGTGCTATTCTACTCTTTATTTCTACTATACTTCTACCATCCATAATTATTATGTATCCCAAGTAGCATAATTCCTTAACTTCCTTCAAAATATCCTTTCCCAATCTTACTACCTTTGTTATTCTACTGTTTCCCATACTACACTCCATTACCCCGATTTTCCCTCTATCAATCCTTATAATGAACTCTTTCTCCAGAAACACGTTTATGCCATTTACTAGTATTATGGTTTCAAAATCTAATACTACAATGCCATCGGCAAACCGCAGAGGTTTTATTTCTTTTTTTATATTCCGTTTTAACTCTCTCCATCGCCTGTTCTATATATAAGTTAAACTGCATCAAGTGACTTCTGACAGACTGCTACCTTTCCTTATTCCTTTCTTGATTTCTGCCTTCTTTTCCTGATCTTCAACTCAAAATTTATATCTTAAATACAGGGTTTAAAACACGTATTTAACGCAAAAAATATTTCTACGTACACTACAGACGTTATATAACATTTATGTAAAAAACTGTGCTTTATATTAAAATTGTGATGAAATACAAAAATAGACTTTAAGGTAAAAGGAAAAACCTTGTAAAACCGAGTGTACCTTTTTAAACCTACTTTACAACGTAGTTTAATCTAAATACACTGGTATAATTGATGTGTTTAGAGATAAATAGTAAAGTTATCACTGAATTGTAGCTGCAAACTGGGTTCACAGTGCATTCTGGATATTCAGTTATATTAGCCCTGAAAATAAATTAATTCAATACTAACCTCTTGGGCAACATAAAAACAGTAATTTCTTTTGTCAATTAAACCCTTTATATAATAAACTAAGAATTTTTAGAATATAGAAGGTAAGAATGGAAAAATATCGACCAGATCTGGATTCGAAACTGGGACCTCCCTTTAATGTGAGGTTGCTCTAACCATCTGAGCTAGTCCAGGTTGACCACCAGATCTGATGCCACATTGCCCCACTCTTGAAAACCCGAATCGACTCAACTACAATTTACTGATCACATTCTTCACAAGCGTAACTAGTAAATTAGTGGAGGAATGTGGCATCGTATCTGGTGGTCGACCTGGACTAGCTCAGATGGTTCAACCAACCACACGGTAAACAGGAGGCCTCATGTTCAATTCCCGCTATTTTTCCATTATTATCTTTTAAATTTACTTTCACAGCCTTTGAACGAGCTTCAATTTAAACATTTATTCTCTCTAAACAATTATTTAATGATTTTTTATAATTTTTATTTCAAATAATATATGAGAAAGGAATATGTCAAAATAGAAGGTCTGGAAATAGTCATAACAAAACTTTTGATACCATCAATTAGACACCGTTGATAATCATTGACTAAAGAGACAGGGGTGGATCGAACATTCGTAACGTATGGGAAAGGTTACCATTCAAAATGTTATAGAATGAAAGAGGGGTTAAAATACTGACAGGTAAAGCAAGGAACATATGGATACATACAGTGGAGAAGCATGTAGAAAGTATGGTGAATCTGAGGAATTGGAAACAAATATGAGTGGATAGTGTTTCGTGGAGGAAATTACTACCACTATCGAGATGTAGATAATGGAGAATAATTATAAAATAACCTTCAAACGCATTTGAAACAGCATGTTACTCGTTTCGTAGAGCACAATTAACTTATAATTAATTTAACTGTACATAATACTTAGTTACTTTTTTTACGATAAAGGACCTTTATAAATACAACGGAAATATAGAAAACTACAAATTGATACCCATACCGAAAGAGACAGGGGCTTATATATGCGAAAAGTCCAGGACAATTAGTTTAGTATCTCATGCATGCAAAATATTAACGAAAATGGTATATAGGAGGATGGAATTACACATTTAATTCGAGTTAGGAGATCAGTTCGGTTTTAGGAAAAATGTACGGACAAGAGAATAATATTGAGTGTCCGTCTAATTTTAGAAGGCAGGTTAAGCAAAAACAGGCCTACGTTCATGGCATTTGTAGATTTAGAAAAAGCCTTTGATAATGTGAACTTGAAAATAGTATTAAGAATTTTCAAGAGAAGAGAAAGAAGAGTTATCCATAACCACTACTGAAAGGAGGCAGCTGTAATTACAATTGAAGATCAATAAAAATGCACAAATCAAGAAAGAAGTAAGACAAGGATGCAAAACAAACGACGAATAAAATTAAAACGGAATATTGGAAAAGAAATAAAACTCCTACCGTTTGCCGATGATATTGTAGTATTAGGGGAGTCAGAAAAAACTTGGAAATCTTAATAAAAATTGGCATCAACAAGTTCCTGGAGAAAGAGTTCAATATGAGGAATAATATAGGGTAAACATAGATAATGGAGTATAGTATGGGAAGCATAATAGACATAAAGAGTAGGATATTACAGGCAAGTAAAAAAGAGGTATTTACTTAGGGATATTATAATTAATAAAAGGAAATCATTACTAAAAATACTAGTGGGTGTAGTAGGTTTTCCCGGTGGATGGACTGAATAAAAAAGTTACCAGAAGGCGATGCCGAAGTTAGCTGTTGAAACGTTGTCTTTAACAAATGATATAACCCGATTGACATTCCGATAACTTTTTATTGACCATTAAAAATATTTGTATGGAGTGCGGTGTTATATGGGTGTGAAACGTGGTCGATAGGAGGTAATTTTAGAAAAGAATAGAAACCTTTGAAATGTAGTGATATAGGAGAATGCTGAAAATCTTATGGGTGGATAGGGGAACTAACCAGGAAGTTCTATGAAAACTAAGGAAAGAGCGAATAATATGGAAGATGTTGACTAAGAGAAGGGGTAGATTAATGGGCCACGTTCTAGGACATGAGGGTCTTGTAAAATTAACATGAGAGGGAAATGTGTAGAGTGAGAACAGAAGAGAGAGGCCAAAGATGGAATTTGATAAGCAGATTAGGAAGGATAAAGAATGTGCTAGTTATTGCTTCGGTGTTGCATCAGACAAGTCCTAGGACTGAATACGACAACAACCACTACAGAAACAAATTAAAATAATTTTTCGTATTTTTGAAATTAGTTCAGTCAAAACAAATTGATGCCATTTTGCCGGGAATTAAAAATGACAATCCATGGTGAATTCACATGCGTTTGCTTATTGACACATTCCATACATTTGAGGTATTATTTATTCCATGTCTATCTTAAAAGTTTCTTACCTACTCCGACAGTGTTTTCCCTGGGATTTTAACTATAAGTGTAGCACTTCTTATTGCAACATTCCCACGATTTTAAATCTGTATAAAGAATAAAGACATTCTTTTTTGCTAAGAAGATTACCTTGGTAGAAAAGTTGTCAAAGGAGTGAACACTTTTTGTCGGCACGATTACATTTTAGCATCCGTCATATAGGCAACCCATTTTACATATCAAAGCTGCAGATTGCTACTTTGATCTTCAACATTCAGACATAGAAAACAACCATCTTCTTTGACTGCGCTAGTCACGTTCCCCTTCCAGAACCTCTGATCCGGCCCTACTAACTCACGAATATCAGAGGTGAGATTATGGCCTCATTTAAAAGGGGTGAATAGAGATTATCACGACGTCATTAGAGGAGGATGGCTCAAGACTAAATTAGGTAAATATATAACACCCTCCAGAGATTATAAAATCTATCGCTGTAACCTTTGTCTCCGTCCTCAGTTTAAAAGCGAGGAGTACCGAAACTCCGGTTCACTTCCGTAAAGAAAAATAGAAATGAGGATCAATTTATTATTAATTATTATGTAATATTGCCCCACGTTGGTGGAAGCTAATTTTAATAAAATAGGAAAAGAGGGAAATTTATTTACTTATTATAATCAATTAATTAAATTTACTATTAAGCTCTACTGTTGTGCGGCAATTGTGATAATAGAGTTTATCTTATTGGTCGAAAGGATAAATGTATGTAATGTTCAAAGAGAAAATAAAACACATCATTAATAGTATTGAATTTAATGAAAATAAAATTAAGATTCGAAGTTAAAACTTACACAACATATCACCGGGAAAGCTTTCAATCTTTAATGACACGCTTTAATAAAAATGATTTAAAAATAAAAATGGAGGCGCATTATTAATTCAATTACTGAAACTCATTAAAATTATGTCACCTGTGGGGTGTACCAAAAGAAGAAAAATTTCTATGGAAAATGGGTCTGGCACTGTGAACTGTAGGAACTTTATGTCAACGGCACCGTTGAAGACTGCAACTGTTTCCTCTGGTTGCGGTCTTCTTCGGGTTGACGAAATTAGAGGCGTCTCTCGTTGACTACATGGGGATGTTCTGGCTGCATGTATCATATCATGTCTTGGGCCAAAATGATGGAAAGTTATACCAAAAATTCTGCATATCCTCTGAACTCAGGAGCTCCACTCTTCTCTCGCCAGCGACCCGCAACTACTTCCATCATTTTAACCTCGTATGACCCCTAATTTTACTCCTACCTTTTCCATTAGCCAATTACAAAATTGTAGCTTATAGGAAAAAAAATTCCGCCGGTTTTAAGTGTCTTCGCACATTTTTTTGCTTGCGTTTCGTTACGCAGTTAGCTGTTTCTAATTATCTACGCGTAGGTTCTGAGTTTACAGTAATAAATGTTTCTTAAATTTGGAACGGATCCCATTTATTTAAGAGTTTCACCCCAATTGTCAGTAAAAGCCTTCTTCCGTATTGCGTGAAAAAACGTCGGTCTCGTTTTCCGTGCACACACAAAAAATACGTCGCAAACCTTTATCTCGCATACTTTTAATGTATTACACTTAATGTAGAATTATGTCTGTGATTAGTCTTTAGTAGTGAAGACATTAAGTACCCCTTCAAAACGTGTCTATACCCGGGTTTCCCAAACTGTGTCCGCGGGGCCTGAGTAAGTGTTCCGCATAAATTTGGAGTGATTCTATCTATACTATGGATTAAATTATCCTGTTATAATACCACTTAATTAGTTCGCAAGATAAAAACTCCGTTTGCATCGAAAGGGTTGAAATCACAACGCTGCGAAACAAAGAAACCCTATTCCTCGCTTCCCGCTACAATAAGAAACATAAGTGTGGACGTGTTTATTCAACAAGAAACCTGTACGAATGAAACAGAGATTGCCATACAGTTAATATTTTATTGAACTTGACATTGAGCAGCTATGACCAAAAAATAAGCCAACCTTATACACCTTCCTTTTCTGGAATTTAATTCAACAGCACATAATTGCAGTCTGTCAGGGCAATTCAATGCAGCGGTTCTCAACCGGAGGTCCGCAGGAAAATTTTGGTGGCTTCTTCAATCCAGATTATTTAAAATTTTGTGTGATAACGTGGCTAGTGAATACAAAACACTTTTATTACATACTGAAGTGAGATGGCTATCCAGAGGAGAAACACTTTTTTAACTTCGAAATGAGTTGTTGGTCTTCTTGAAAACACAAAATAATTCCGGACTACTTTTTGTTCAAGTTTTACTAAATCCTTCATGGTTGATTAAAGTCGCATATCAGGCAGATATTTTTTCAAAAGGCAATAAACTCATAATTACAAGGAGAAAGTATTATAAATTTTAATACAAGATATAAAATTGGATCTTTTGAGAAAACCATACACTTTTGGATTTCATGAGTTAATTTAACAATTTTAATTGGTTTCCTCCCATACAAGAATGTTTGAATGAATTAAATTTTAAGGTAGATAAAGTTTCCAAAAATGTTATTATAACATTATATAACTTAAAACCAACTCTTTTGGAAACTAGCAAAGACGATTCCTGGGTTCCTGTAGGTTTAAGTGGAACTGACTATGGAAATCTAATTGATGTAATCAGTGAAATAAAAATACAATGATCAGTCTTTATGTGATTTCTGGTCGAGTTTATCGGAAGAGTACGCCAATATTTTAAAACAAGCTATTCTTTTTTACTTACCCCTTCTACAACTTATTTATACGAAGCTGGATTTTCGTAATACGCTGCAACGAATTCGAAGTGCAGAAACACCAGATATTGGAATTCAATTTACATATATTGTTCCTGGTATCTACAAGATAACAATTCCAGGACCCAAAAGCAGCGAAATCACTAAGTATTTTATATATTCATATTATATTACAGGTCTATATTTTAAAATAATTACTAAATTTAATTTAAATTTACTTTTACGACTAGGAATCACCATCCTAAAAAGTAAGCCAAGTGATCCGTTAGAATGTTCCATTGAAGAACAAGTTTGGGAAACCCTGGTCTATACAATTAAATTAACTACGGAAAACGGTTCGTACCTGAGGACTATAATTCAATGCGTTTAAAAATTTCTAGGTGGATCAGTAAGAAATACAACTAGCTGATTCAAGTAGGTCCATATCGGTAAGGGATGCGAACTCTCGTTTCTTTGTTTTCAAATAACGATTCTTACTCCCTGAAGACGAACAGCAGTGTTTACTACTGAAAACATCGGTTCGTCACTCCACCCCATCCATCCTCCTATACAATATCTTACTTACTTTTACACCTGAACCATTGCAATTAAATTTGAATTTTAAGTTATATCCTTTTCTATCTCCTATTATAATATCAGTCAATATTGCCACATTATTTGTTATTATTTTGTTTGTAACTTTAGTTTTATTATAATTTCAATGACATTAACAAATGTATTAGTAGACATGTCTTTACCCACAAGAACTTTGTATTGTAGCTGATGTTATGGTGTGGTTGTGAGCGAGGGGCAGTTTACGGTGTGCATTCGGTGCGAGTGGATCGAGTTGAATAAAAGTGTTTTTATAAAACCTGCTAGTTCGATTATTAACTGAGACCCGTGACAGTTTGGTGGAGACGCCAGGTATCCTCAACACGGGTCCCATTAGAAGAAGCCGTCGCCTTAAACATTTGCCACCTGAGTACGGAGTTTATTTGAAACAGCGTACGAGGGTTAGAAAGATGGCGACCACGACAGCTGTTTCACCTTTAAGCTCCTGCCATCAAGTTAGGAATCCGACAATATTCAAAGGTGAGACCAGCCAAGATCCAGACAAATGGCTAAAAGAATACAAACGGGTCGCCAAACACAATCGCTGGGACGACACAGTGTGTTTAGCCAATGTGTACTTCTTCTTAGAAGATACGGCGAAACAGTGGTTCGAAAACAATGAAGACCGACTTAGTTCCTGGGACGTATTCGAAGAAGGGATAAAAGCAGCTTTCGGTGACAGCCAGAAACTTAAAAGGCGTGCGGAGGAGCAATTGAAGACGCGTGCACAAGGATTAGGCGACGGAAAGCCGACGAGGAGGCTACGCAGTTGCTTCTTGGAGCCAATTTGACACAGGAGCAGCGAAAGCAAATACAGGACGTACTAAGAGAATTCTCCAACGTATTCGAATCCGGGAAAGAGTCGATAGCTCTCCGAAAACCTACGGTTAAACATCGCATCAACACTGGGGATAATCATCCGGTTAGCCACAGACCTTATAGAATGTCACCAGCAGAGAGACGGATCATACACGAAGAAGTTGACAAGATGTTAAAAAAGGGCATTATTCAACCTTCAGAAAGTCCGTGGTCATCCCCTGTAGTTCTCGTAAAGAAGAAAGACGGGAACTGGCGTTTTTGCGTCGACTATCGCGGATTAAATCGAATCACTAAGAAAGACGTATATCCCCTTCCACGGATTGATGACACGTTGGATTGCTTAAGCGGAGCAGTATACTTTTCAACAATGGATCTTCATACTGGCTACTGGCAGATCGAGGTAGACGAGGCGGATCGGGAGAAGACCGCGTTCGTGACTCCAGATGGACTTTATGAGTTTAAAATGATGCCATTCGGTTTGTGCAATGCGCCAGCAACGTTTGAGCGTATGATGGATAATTTGCTTCGACATCTTAAGTGGAAGACGTGTCTGTGTTACATGGACGATATTATAGTATTCTCCCATACGTTCAAGGACCACCTAAGCCGCCTAGTTACTGTAATGAAGTGTTTACAAGATTCAGGCCTTCGATTGAATCCCAAGAAATGTCTCTTTGCAGCATCGGAGATAAAGATTCTTGGGCACTTAGTGAACGGTAACGGGATTCTTCCAGATCCGGACAAGATTAGAGCAGTCACAAATTTTCCCACCCCTCGGAAGACCCGTGACGTCAAGAGTTTTCTTGGACTCTGTTCGTACTTCAGGAGATTTATAAAGGACTTTTGCATCAAGGCTCGCCCGCTCCAAGACCTTCTTAAAGGAGACACTAAATTCCTGTGGAACGAAGACCAACAAAGATCCTTTAATGTTTTGAAGAAAGCTTTGACGTCCGCTCCTGTACTTGGGTTATTCGAGGAGACAGCGCTCACAGAATTACACACTGACGCAAGCGGTTACGGAATAGGTGCCGTGCTGGTGCAAATTCTGGATGGCACTGAAAAAGTAATTGCATACGCCTCTCGAATACTGTCTAAAGCCGAAAGAAATTATTCAACAACCGAAAGGGAATGTCTCGCTGCTGTCTGGGCGATTAATAAATTTCGGCCATACTTATTTGGGAGACCATTCACTGTCGTAACTGACCATCACTCCCTGTGCTGGTTGACTAACCTCAAGGACCCATCAGGTCGCCTGGCAAGATGGGCGCTCAGACTGCAAGAGTATGAAGTGTCAGTCGTATATAAAAATGGACGTGTACATAAAGATGCTGACTGCCTTTCAAGGAATCCGTTGAATGATCAAACGGACTTGGACCGCATGGGTCCCGCTGTAGCTGCGTTGACCAATCTCACCGATGAACAACGTCGTGACGAGAATCTGCGGAAGATAATCGAAGATCTGGAAAATGGAAAACTGAGAAAGGAAGGATTCCACTTAATTGATGGCACATTGTATAAGCGAAATCATATTCCAATGGGACGGAATTGGTTAGTCGTCATACCGGCACATATGAAAGTAGAGATTCTACGATATTTTCACGACGCACCATCGTCCGGACATTTAGGATTCGCTAAGACTGCAGATAGGATTAGGCGCAGATACTACTGGTCTGGCCTCTGCAAAGATGTAAGGCGTTACGTGCGCCATTGCCGGGAATGTCAGCGAAGGAAAAGTGTACCACAACTGCCGCCCGGACAACTGATATCGATTCCACCTGCAGTGGCTCCATTCCACAGAATTGGAATTGACCTTCTAGGAAGATTTCCGAAGACGATTTTAGGCAATAAGTGGATAATAGTATGTACGGACTACCATACGCGTTATGCGGTAACCCGAGCCGTTCCAACAGCGGAAGCTGCAGAGATAGCAAAGTTTATTGTAGAAGAAATCGTTCTCAAGCACGGCGCGCCTCGTGTTATGATCTCGGATAGAGGTCAAGTTTTTCGGTCCAAGTTGGTGAGCGAGATAATCGCACTGTGCAATATCACTCACAGGATGACAACAGCCTACCATCCGCAGACGAATGGCCTAACAGAACGATTCAACAAGACTTTGGCGGACATGCTTTCTATGTACGTCGACCTCGAACAAAATGATTGGGACACTATACTGCCCGTTGTAACTTTTGCATATAACACTGCAAAACAAGATACCACTGGCTTCACTCCGTTTTTCCTTGTCCACGGGCGAGAGGTTGAGACAACACTGGACACACTGTTCCCACTAGTAACAGATGATGGGCAGGAGGATTACGTCAAACAACTAATAACCGAGATCATAACACGAGGCGCGCCGTGCTTGAGAACGATTTCTTCTACAATAAACTTTGCTATCTCTGCTGGTGACATTCTATAAGGTCTGTGGCTAACCGGATGATTATCCCCAGTGTTGATGCGATGTTTAACCGTAGGTTTTCGGAGAGCTATCGACTCTTTCCCGTGACAATATTGTAGAACATTCTTTTACATCATACTACAAGCGCATTATCGGGATACGTTTCACATGCTAAGGGATATATATATATATATTGTAATATACTTTTTTGTGTATAAAACATTTATTAATTTAAAGTACAAATATGATCAATTTTAATATTTTTCATTTATTAATTTAAAGTGAAGACACGGGCTTAATCTCAGGGGATTTTGGGTCTCTCAAGAGATGGAGTATGCAGTAGCTGAAAATAGAAAGAAAAATCATTGAATATTATTTATCCAGAGCAATGAGCAAGTTTCACAATTTTTTTTATCGCTTACCCACAATTACTGGGCCAACAAACATCCACCTCTCGAATGTTTGTGCGTCTCTCTGGCGTCTTGCAGGATTTGATCACGTCTGCTCACGTCCGTCCACTCGTCTGCCTTCTGCGGGGTCGGACCACCTCCGTTCTCTGCTCCACTCACCCGCCTTCTGGGGTCGAGCCACGTCCTCTCCTCTCCTTGTTTCACTCCTGCTCGGTCCACGTCCGTTCTCTGCTCCACTCGCCCGCCTTCTGCCCTCTGGTCGCGAGCCACCCATCGGCTTCCCTTTTAAACCTTCCGACGTGAATTCCCCTATTTCTCAACATTTCGGGGTTCCCCGCCCTCATTTTTTTAAACTCGTTCGGCGGGGTTTTCCCACGGGGTTTCACCATCGTCATTTTTTATACACGCTCGGCGGGCCTCCCCCGCGGGGAACCACCATCTTTTGGCCGACTAGCCATTGTTGTTGGCCGAACTGCGCCTCATATATATATATATATATATATATATATATATATATACGTAGTTAAACTCACGCTTTCATATCCTCCGTTGATTTTGAGTAAAACGTATTAAAAAAGGTTAAGTACATGTTTAATTTTTATTATGGAAAGTCATATCCAAATTGAAACTAATTGTTTGAGAGTGTTTGAAGTAGGCCAGTAATGGTAAAAATAGATACTTATTAACAGGAAATTTTCAAAATTACAGATAAGAATATTGATATCTGTATTCTCTAATTACGGCAAGCATACGAGTTGTTAAGTAGTATACTTAACTCACAATAATGATTCCTCACCACTAGAGTAAGTCCTACAACGTGTCTAGCGTTCGAGGCTGCAAAAATTGTCCATAGTTTACATATGCTTCTTTAGTCTATCTAATGTGTCAATTTGGTCATTAACTTCCAGGAACGGACGTTTCGAATTGGTGGGACAACGGCAACTATCAAATTGCTTTCAGCCGTGGGAACAGTGGATTTATAGTAATCAACGATGAAGCGGGAATGGACTTGAAGCAAACGTTGCAGGTAACGTGAATGTTATACTTATGTTGATCTGACTTCATTGAAAAATAATAATTCTCAGAAACAAAATATTATTTAATAATAAAAAATTAGTACACAAAAATGCCAATGGAACAATGTGTCCTTCCTTTAATTGGAACCTGTTAAAGGTTTTGATGTATTATTATCAACCTAAGAATAGGAATGCAACCAGATTTTATAGATATGAATACAGTTATATGAAAATAACTTAATCAACAAAAACTATAGATTGATCTGGATTCCAAACATATTCAATTTTGCACGGCATTGCTATAGTCATCTAAAATTTTAAACATACAAATTATTTGAAACAGCACAAAAATTATTTATGAATTTTTTACAGTATAAATATATTTATTTTTACATGATTTCAATCTTAAATCTATTGTACATACCGTTATTTGTCAAATAATTTCCCATGAAATGTACATCTGGTCTGCACGGGGCATTTATCTAAATTTGGTGTTCCAGAAGTTTAATAAATAATTTGCTCTTGTGCTTAACAAACACAATTGGCAACATACAACTACGAGTTGTCGAAATTTATATTGAAACTTTTTGGGCTAAAATTTAGCAACATCAAAATTTATGTCGCCAAAAATGTCGATATTAATCGTAATATTCAAATCGACTTATTGTATCTCGTTCTACGAGATTTGTTAAGTGTAAGCCAAAAACAACAATTTTTTAATTATAACTCTAAAATGTTGATGTGCTTTAAAACTTTGGCGTAGCGTTTTGATGTCTTCAATTTCCTTCCTGAAATTAATAAAATTCACTTTTTAAAAAATGTAATGTAACCACTTTTTATTTGACCGTTTAGTTCGGTCGGTAGAGCATGCCTGGACTCGCGGTTCTTGAGGTCGAATATTGCTTTGGGAGGAGCTTTGATCTTAAGGAAGGCAGTATAAGGAATACAACAGGCATAAGTTAGACAATATTTAATAAGTGTAATGTAAACATAAAATGACAAATTTAAAAAATATACAATTTATTGAGGAAGTATTTGATTACTGAACCAAAAGAAGGACAATAGATAAATCAATCTGCTTTATCCATTAATTTATAAAAATAACCTTAATTCCCCGTAGATTAAACACATTTGCGGATAAGGTCTTCACTCTGGATCCGATAACTCTTCGTGGCATGTTTGACAAAAATTCACTAATCTGGAAATTCTGGTATAATTTTAATCCACATAAAGGCTATCAAGAAAACATTTCGTAAATGATCATTTAATATAGTTTCAGTATATTCGGCAGATATCTCCTTTATATACATATTATTGAATTGAATGTCGCCTGTACTTTTCCAGACTAATTTACCTGGCGGTACATACTGTGACGTCATATCTGGCTCTATGGCTGATGGAGGCTGCACAGGAAAAAGCGTAGTTGTGAACGGAGATGGAACAGCCTACTTAGAAATTTTAGACAGCGACTACGACGGCGTTATTGCATTCCACATCAACGTGAGTTCACAATATTTAACTATTCACTTTTACAGATGTTTATTACACGTTAGTCTCTCAGGATTATACATTAAGTACCAGAAAAGTCATACGCGCTAATAAAGCGCATTTATGATTTTGGTTTAAACAAGCTTGGATTCAAAAAGGCATTACCAAATACAGGTAACTCGTTCCGTATTTTTTTTTTGCAAAACCCGAGGTTAATAATACTCACTATACTTGTTCCCCCGCCATTTCCATCCTTTTATTATTAAAAGGAAATTTCAAGTATAGCGATAATTGTGAAAAAACCTATCTCTTGATAGAGTTAAGGAAAGTATATAAGATGAAACCTAGAACATATGAACGTTGACGTTAGTTGTTGTTGTGGTATTCAGTCCCAAGACTGGTCTGATGCAACCCTTCAGGACAAACTATCTTGCGCAAGTTTTTTCATTTTTTTATAACTAGAACAAGCCACATTCTCCATAATCTGCTTTGCGTATTCCATCCTTCACCTCCCTCTTCTGTTCTTACTCCACACACTTCCCACTAATGCTAATTTTACAAGACCCTCGTGTCTTAAAACGTAGCCTATTAATCTATCCCTTCTCTTAGTCACCGTCCTCCATATTGTTCGCTTTTCCCCTATTCTGTTTAGAACTTCCTCGTTTGTGATTCTATCCACCCATCTGTTTTCAGCATTCGCCTATAGCACCACATTTCAAAGGCTTCTATCCTTTCCCTTTCCCCAACTCCTATCGTCCACGTTTCGCACCCATATAACGCCACACTCCATACGAACATTTTTAGCAACGGTTTCCTAATATTCACACTTATATTACCCGTAAGTAAATCCCTCTTTTTCACGAAAGCCTTCCTTGCCTGTGCTATCCTACTTTTTATATCTACTACACTTCTACCGTCCCTAGTTATTACGATTCCGAAGCAGCAGCATTCCTTCACTTCCTTCAAAATATCCCTTCACAATCTAACGCCGTTTGTTATTCCACTGTTTCCCATACTACACTCCATTACCATGGTTTTGCCACTATTAATACTCATATTGAACTCTTTCTCCAAGACTACGTTCATGCCATTTGTTGTGGTTTTCAAGTCTTCTTATGACTCCCCTAATAGTACAATATCGTCGGCAAAGCGTAAGGTTTTTATTTCTTCTCCTTGCAGTATGATTCATTTTCCATATTCCGTTTTAACCTTCTTCATCGCCTTTTCTATATTTAAATTAAACAGCATGGGCGACAGACTGCATTCTTGTCTTACTCCTTTCTCGATTACGGTTTTCTTTTCTTGACGTTAGTTTGTAAGTGTTATTTGAATGACAGGCCCTTAAGTGGAAAGAATTTTAAAATACTGTTTTTTGAAATTAAATAATTATCGTATCGTTTCCGAAGGTATAACGTTATAATGATGAATACATATTTCGTGTTATATAAAATTATTAATAATATTATTATAAAGGATCTACAACTTAATATGTTGAATATTTTGGCCTGTTCAACCATTTTTTTCCATTCGGCTCGCTCTTCTATTTCCTGTTTTCACTTAAGTATTTTCATATTTTCTAAGTTTTTCTTTATGTATTCTTCCCAAATGTTTTTGGGACGTCCTCTACTTCTTGATCCAGTTGGTGTGTACTTGTGTATTCGCTTTACAAATCTTTCCACTAACATCCTATATACATGACCGAACCACGTCAGACGTTGGTCTTTGATATAATTTATTATATTGTATTTTCTTATGAGATTATTCATTTCGTCATTTCTTCTTATCCTCCATGTCCCACTCTGTCTTTTATTGGTCCATAGATTTGCCTTAAAATATTATTTAAAAAACTAGCAGTTTATTACGTTATTATTTTTCCCCATATTTTCCATATTATCAATCACTTCAATAAACCGATAATATATATTTATTTATTAGCATAATAAGCTTTCTTTCCTAACATAAGTCTATGTTTAATCTCTCCTTCAAGTGAGTTATCACTATTTACTATAGCTTCCAAGAATTTAAATGATTTTAGCCGTTCTAGGGGTCATTAATATTTTCTTAGCTAATAGTTTTAGATATTTTGTTTTTCTCGTGTGTATAACGAGTCCGTATTGGAGAGTCTCATTTCGGAGTTGTTGGAAAGTTTCGGTCATTGATTTTTGCGTTCTTGCTGTTATTAGGATGTCGTCTGCATTTGCGTTGCACTGTTTGAGCATTGTACAGATATTACATCTTATGTCTAGATATTTCATGATCCAATCGATTACAAGGCTAAAGAGTGCAGCTGAGAGTGTTCGACTCCTGATTCTGTTTTAAACTTCTCGATAAGTTTATTATTAATTTTGACTTTAGATGTGTTTATTTTTTTTTGTAGCGCTAAAGCTATCAATATTACTAGTTTTGTTGGAATATCACACTGCTGAAAGCATTCTATGACCTTATTTATATTGACTGAATCAAAGGCCTGTATAATCTATAAATATATTATGTTAATTTATATTGTATTCATGGAATTTTTCGAAAATTAGTCTGACAATTAGTATACTGTCGATTGTAGACCTACTTGGACGAAAGCCCATTTGAAAATCTTCCAATTTATCCTCTATATTTTCTGTCAGCCGGCTATTCAGTACAATAGCAAATATTTTGTAAGCTATGTTGAGCAATCTGATTGGCCAATAATCGCTGCAGTTGAGTTTATCCCCTTTCTTAAAGATGAGACTAACGATTCCCTCTTTCCATGTTTGTGTAAGGTCTTCTTTATCCCAGATTTTCAAGAATAGTTTATGTAGTTTCTTCTTCAGGGTGCGTCCTCCGCATTTGTATAATTCGGGTGGAATATGGTCGAGCCCTACTGCTTTATTGGATTTCAATTTTTTTAATATATAGCTGGGTTTAAAGTATGATGGTGATAATAGGTCATGGTCCTGATCACTCTCAACTACCACAGTTCGTTCATGAGTGTTCACAATTGTGTGCGATCTATTAAGTATGTTTTTAAAATGCTATACTCTCTCAAGAACCAGTGTTTATTGGGTAATTGTGTCATCATATTTACAGGTCATGGGTGTCATGGAGTTTGGTTATTTATTATCCTTATTATCTTTGAAAACTTTTGTTCATTTTTTTTCCTAAAATTGTCTTCTATTTGATTCATTTGGTTATGCAGCCATTCCTTCTTTTTGTTTCTGCAGAGTTATATCAAATTACTTATATATATATATGTATATTATTAAGTATCTAAGAAGACTGTTAATATTAATAATTTAGTATGGAATGACCAGCGTAAAGTGAATCCAAAATATAATCTTACTAAGTATGTAATAAATTATTTCACTTAGGTTTGAAATACTCTTATGCCATTTAACAAAAATAACGAAGATAATTGCTTAGATTGATTAAAGAAAGGGAGAAAGTAATACAATATTATGCGATGTGTCTATTTATTTATGTTATGTAATATAGCACTTCTTGCATAATTTAAAAAGCTGATAAAATCCACAAGCCTATTATCTGTATTTTTGTCTTAAATCACTTGTTTAAATTATTTTAAATTAAAAAACATTATACAGCTTTTATTTGAGAAAGTAGAAATACCAATATGAAACTTCATCGAAATATTTCGAGTTGTTTTCGCATATAACTAATTTAAACTGGCCTAAAAACAGACAGAATTTAATTTATAATTTCAATAATTTCATTTTGTCTGTTACCAAAGCGTCCCTTAACATGAAATCCTATTCTAGGAATAAATTAAAAAAGATTAGTAATTTTGAAAACGTTATGAAGTGGAGTAATATTTTAAGCACGTTTGTAATAAATCTTTATTTATTTTCAGGCTAAACTTAAGTGAAGAATTACATCTCCTATTTCTGGAAGAAAAAAACTCGTACGTTTTTCAGACTGCATCAACATTTTGTAACTATCAATGTGAGATAAAACTGTTGTAAAAATAAATGGTTATAAAATGTTACTTAATAACCTTCTATATCCTTCATATTAATGCTGTCAGGTATTCGTCTAAGATTTAATAAGCATGAAAATGATTAAAAAATATTGATTTTTATATCCATGCCAGAATTTAATTAGAAAATAACGACAGACTAAAATAAAATATATGCATTGATATACCAAAGTCAATTATAATACAAATGCCACAATTATATATTTTTACATTTTGTGAGCGGTATTATTCTAAATATTGAACACGTGTAATAGGATGAAGATTCTTAAGAAAAGCCATAAAAATCACTCAGATTGGCAATAAAACAACAAATAAAAATCTTAACCCAGTAAATCATATTAAAATAGATCCGGTATTGTGACTTTGAAGGAGTAATTATTACCAAGATTGGGGTAAAGTAATTGGAAAAGTGCATTGCAGTAACGTAATATTTTCTATCGTTTTTAAATTTTCCATCAATGAAAAGTTTATTCGTCGTCATTTTGTCATATCGTGAACTGTTCAATTGCAATCTGTTGTCATGATCTGATACTATATAAATTGTAACACACTTGAAATTTGCTGATAACAATATTTATCGTGTATTAGATGACGCATCTGAAAATTCAGCTCAGTATTATCTATACCAAATAGAGGTGGTTTGAACCGCTTTTTGTTATTAAGATTGTTTCAAAGACGTTTACATATCACGATTTTTACTATCTCGGCACAATACCGATTAATTTAAAATGAGATACTGAGAGTTTAACATCAGTTTTTATTGTAAATTAATTTCTATCAGTTAATAATATAATTAATTGAGTAAAATAATTAAGACGACAAAATTTTGAGACGCTAAAACCATATATATACTTTATACACAGTTAAAAATATGTTGTAAGTCGGTTGTATTATGTTCGCCGTTCTATGAAATTATTAATTAATTATAAATATAAATTAATATTATATTCGCTCTCTCTTAATTTTTTTATTTTCCGATATATTACGCAGTTGTTAGCAACCTGGGAACTAAGTCATTTACGTGTACTAGAAGTAATAAAGGATCAATAACGGAACCCTGTGGCACTGAGAATAATTCGTTCCCTACTTTAACGATTTGTTGTCGGTCTCGTAAAAATTCCCTATCCATAAAACCATTTTAGCCAAAGGTGGGGAACTCTTTTCTCCATCTCTCTTGACACATATGTTCGTATATATTGTAGCGCAGTAGGACGCCTCTCCAACTTTATTAGAATTGATAGATTTTAAAGGATATAAAAATTCTGCAAGAACATTATAACTGGTGACAGGCAGGTAAGAAGTGGGTTTTCTCGGCACCAGGCTGGCGTACGAGGGACATGCCTGTCTACAGATTTAAAATACTAAGCTTATTTTGCTGAAGGAACTTTCACCCTTCAAAATTTGTGTAATAGAAAATTTCCCGCGCTGGACGAAGGAATCACAAGGATTGGCGGAATAAACATAACGTGGAACAGCCTTTTCTCTTGAATAATGGATATACGAGTCGATCTGGGAGGTGAGTAGCCGAAAAATATTGAGAATGGCTCTGGACGTTGACAGGGCGAGGAACAGAGGGAGAGTGGTTCAAGACGTTGATAAGGCGAGGTGGAAGGGACGAGAGTTGACGAGGACGTGAAAGGGAAGAGGAAGCTGGAGAGTGCGACAAGAGTTGAGAGTGAGGTGTGAATTGTTGAAGGAAGAACAAGGAAGACTAGAGGGAAGAAGGAGGAAAAACTGGGTTTCCTCAATCACCAACAGTACAAGGTACAATCCTTCGGCAGAGGGAAAGTCTACAATACCACATCCAAAGAAGAAGGAAGTTTCGGTTACCTAATAACCTGCATCAAGACTGAAATGAAAATAAAACAGATTCATCATTGAACGAAATCTCTGCTGCACCTGGTGACCCAAATAAGAAATTAACCCTGATATTTAAAAATTGTCCACATGAATTAATTAATTTATTTGTTATAGCGCGCAGAACCAGTTTTAAAGCAATTGTTTTTTATATAAATAAACTTATTATACCCTTAAAGTTATTTGATTAAATTATTTTAATAATACTCCCTTATTTCATATATATATATATATATATATATATACTCTTTTATCTTGGTTTCCTAATTTATGCATAATTATGAAAGTGTAAACGGTAGGAATTTATAGAACGGCTGAATTTAATGAAGAAAAATTAAATATTTAACTTACAAAGTATTACGGATGTCCTGAACAAAAGTAAAAAAAATTAAAAATTATTAAATCCAATTGTTGGCTTACGTAGTTTTAAATTTGAAATACACATATATTTGAAATTATGAAATACGATCAAAAGTAAATTTCGATGAATGATAATTTTAATTAAGGGTTTAATAATTTAAACTGTTTATTAATACTTCTTGGGTGCCCAGATTTGCCTGGTAATTTATTTTTATTAGTTCGCTGCAGTATTTAATTCGACAATATTTGTCTGGACGTGATTAAATCATCAGGTAGATCGACGCTATTATTTTGATATACCTTTTCACGCCCCTTATCATCGAAATCACGCAAATGGACAACGAAAATAAAATGTTTTATTTTGGAGCATGGTTGTAATTCTGCCGAATTCGCAAATCAAACGCATCTTTCACCTTTGTACAAAATATTATTTCAAACACACTTCAGTAGTTCAATGTTGAAATAATCCATAAATAATTAACTCAGTGTGTACAAAATTGCAATACTAGGAATATATTAAACTGAGACATCCGAAATCGAAAAGTCAAGACAATGTCAAGCTACGGCGTAATGAACTTGCGAGTAAGTCAAATGCCACAGATTATTCAAACTGTCAGCCGGAAAATTTGGGACTATTTGCTAATGTGCGGAATCAAAGAATATATAAATTAATTTAGGTAGGAAAATTAAAACTTATTTCTGGTTCTTCGCAACAGGATCCTACTATAGCTAATAATCACGCAGGTAAACTCATAAATACCGAAAAAAACCAACAACTTTGGCCAACCCGTTTAGGAGGAGAGCAATTAGGAACACCCTAATACCGGAATTATATATATATATATATATATATAGTTGAGAATATGTTAAGCAAGTTGTAATTAACGAAATTGTATTTAGTAATAATTGGTACCTTGAGTGAATATTGAATTTTTGTGCTGGATGTGGCTTGAAAATAAATTATTCATATCGCCTTTAATTTGGAATAGATACAAAATCTGTATATTTTAAAGGATTTATAAATATTTTATTTTTATGTTGATGAATCCATGGGTGTCTGATTATCAGGACAGGATTAGTGAACTGTAATTAAAGAGAATTTTCAATATATATTTTTAAATATCACAGCCTTAAAGCACTTTCCAAAATATACTACAATTTCAAAATCACCAGTGAAAGTTTCAATAATTTCTTGTACCTGCACACTTTTAATGTGTGTAATTTCGTTCATAATGTTTCCAACGTGACTGAGGCTATAATTTATTTGGTGGGGGGAACTGGGTCGACGATAATGTGTGAGTTTTCTTCGATCCAGTAGAGATATTCGGTGACACGGACATGCACGTCGGGGTCTCCGACGGCGCATCCGCTGTTTTCGCTGAAGATGCCGATCAGTTTGTACGACGCGTAGCCTGGTGTTGAAACCGTGGTCGGCAGGGCGATTGGAGCACCTTCATCACCCTGGAACAGTAAACAATTACGTTATACACCACAACTCCAAGAATTTAGCAGCGTGGGACATATTAAAGTAGTAATTACATAATACACAGTAAATAATATGGTGGTTCAGAGAATATGAATTACTTTTATGAATATAATACTTTAAAAAATCTGTTTTGAAAATGTAAAAATGAATTTGAAGTCATGTTTATATAATATATTATCAAATATGAAATTTTAAAACCTAAATACAAATTATATCATAAGTTTTTCTGAAGTTTCTATGATGGTATGCTCCAAAAGAACAACTTGTTCAATTAGCAGTTGAAATATTGGTTTTGTAAACAAATCTCAGAGACGTCAAAGCAGAGGTGAAGTTATTTTAAGGAATATTGAAGTTGAAACCTATATTCCTGTTCTGAGTAGCATTAACGTAATTTCATAAATAAATTTTGCCAAATAGATATCCGTCGCATCTGCTCTATGGAATGTGAACAGTTGAGTAAGAAAACTCAACAACGTGTAATATTATGGGATAATTTATCACCTACATATTGGAGGGAATTGCGGAACCCTTGTTCATTGGCTACTGGAAAGTGGCACCTTTATCTCAAGGATATCGGATACAGACTTATCATAATTATTTGGTACAATCTTTCTAAAAAGATTCAGTTTCATCTTTGCCCTGACTTGAAAATAAACGGTTCCTTCCTTTTAACAGTTTCAGGGCTTTCTTGCCGATATACCTTTATGTGTAACCTGATGATATAACTGTTACTGTGGTTGAATTTATAATGTCTTATGGTATCAGGTTGACCTCGAACCCACGAACTGTAATTTTCAAATTTCAGCAGGTTCTAATCGCAATCCAATTCTGTTTAAAGCAGACCGCACTAATATTTTTTGTATTGTAATTTAAACTATTTTTTCTTACTGCCCAAGCTCACAAAAATGCAGAAAAATCAAAAATAGAATTTTTCTTGATATTTGGCGCTAGTGTCTTTAAACATGATGTCTGCACGGGCCTTTATAATCATGCGGCCTATAGCATTAAGTTTAATCTTTTGATTACGGTTAGGTTTTTTTAATAAGAATTATGTAATTTTTAAGCATTCTTAAGATCAACAGGCAACAACTTCGTAACTGATATAATAAATCATCTTTTTTTTAATTGTATGGTTTAAAGCTTTTCTATTCTATAAGATTTTTGTTTATAAATAACGAAACCAAGAAGGTCAATAAGCTATAGTTAATTAATAAAATTTCTAAACTAAATTTTCTTCCAGCTCGATGCAACGCCTGTTTCAAGATGCCCAAACTGAATTTTTCAAGTGACCCTCAAAATATGAATTGGTTCGGTAATGATTTGAGCCTTAAACTTTTCTTTACTGAATGATGATACATTCTCTAAACCAGCAGATACAGCTGCTCGGGCTTTGGCGGCGTGGAATATTAAATAAAGGAGACGGCGGTTGACACTTGGGCCATAAAGCTCAGACTCCTCGGCGCAGGTTTCGGAATTTCCCAATCTGTCTGAGAATTTGGCGACCGGTGGCGTGCTTTTCCACAAGTGTAACCAGGGATATGATTGGAGGATATCCACCCCTGCCACCTGGGTGATAGGTGTCGCAGAAGTGGGGATGAAGTTTTAAAGGAGGCAGGCGGAGACATTTTGGTATGCAGATTGGTGGTGATGAGAGATGTAGCAGATTGATTGGTTACAGATTCGTGGAGACAGAGATTGGTGAAAAATTCGTGGTGGAGGACGTTGAGAGGAGAATTGGCCAGATGGTGCGAGAGCGGTGATCGGCAGCTTGGATCTGGAGGGAGGGCGAGCCCGGAAGAAGTGAAAAGCCGACACGGTAAAGAATTCCTGTGACTTTGTAATTTTCTATTTGCTGTCAGGTCGAAGTGGTTTAGTTTCTGTTCTATGAGAAGACGCATAATGTGCGACTCTGAGATGAGTCTTAAAATTGTTAGTGTTTAAGAAATTAATTTTTGTAAATATAAATGTAATAGTTTTTAATAAGTGCCGGCGCAAATATTGAAATATTTAAAATTGTAATTATTATTGTATATATATTTTCTGTTTTGTAAAAGTAAATTGTTTTATAGTATGTCATCAATTATTTAATTATTGAATTAATTATTCCCCCCAAAGATTCATTATAATTCCTTCAAGTTAGGATACAAAAAAGAGTGACAGGGTGGTGCATATAGTTTTCAAATAGTAAATTGCAATAGCTAGTTTTTTATAGAAGAACACTTTCTCCTAAACCAAATGCAGATGATTTTCCTTTATGTCTCCGCTGAGCGGTGCAGTAAGAACACATGACAATATCTTTCTATGTGTCGTCACTTCTCGAAATCATCAATGAGAATAATTTCACGTGTAGCAAAAAGGCATTGTCATAAAATATATGGTCGATTTAACGTCTCAATGTCCTTAGTAGTTTTTTTTTTCTCTAAAAGGGAAACGTTTTCTAAACGGAGTTTTTACGGCTTTCAGGGAATGAGACAAAAGTTGCAACAAGTGACAAGTGAAGTGAATAATTATTTACAACAAGATTTACTGCACTCCAGCTGCATAGACAATTATATGTGAACCGTCACATGAATTTGATTTGACGCCGCTAGGAACGGATTCAAGGGCAAATCGGTTAACATTTGATAAAGAGCTATAATTGCGGTATTTACTCAAACTAGCTCGGAATGTGACATAAAAGAGGAAAATCAGTCGCTGTATCGAATAATAAACCAACTGGACGATATGTTTGATACAATTTAGCATGAAAAATTTGAAACCACAGAGCCGTAAGTTATGTTGGGAGACCTAAAAGAACTGGTTTCCACACTATCAGCATTATACCTACGGTTTGTAAGTACTTAATGAAATTATTACCAGACAGGCTCCAGCATATCCGGATATTTCATCCCCGAGAGTGCAAATGTGATCTTGATTCACGTAGGGAAAGTGTGGAATGCAGTTCACATTGTCAATGACAACGACATCTGCAAAGTTCAAGAAATCGCTTCCAGCCCCGCCTGAAAAGAGAAGACCAGATAAAGTTTAACGGCTACGCCAAATTATATGGATGAATATGATCACACACACACACACTATTATAGTATCAGGTATTTCCTGAAGTGAATACTTGAAGTATATCTCTAAAATGTACGTACTGGAGGTCGTAGAACCCCAACCGGTAATGACGGCATGTTGTCCGTCGTAGTTCTCTGATTCTTCACTCAGAGCTGGTAACTTAAGAGGTTGAACGTATGCTGAAACATTAAAAAGATAATTTAATTTCTTCTATATGGTCTTCTCGTACACAGATAATGTAGAGTAATATGATAACATTTTTATATTATTATTATTTCTTTCCACCATTTTTCGCAGCCATCAAATATGATACCGTAAGGGAAATATCCCTGTGATTATAAAAAAAGTATCTGGACAAATTATTTTCCCATTATGCTAATTTATGACGGGAAAGTACGTGAAGTGACAAATATTGGATTTGGACGCCAAGGACTCGTGTGTAATGCAGTTAAAAGTTTTTTATATACTGAGGTCATAAAAGGGTTAATTGATTTTTAATAAAAACTAATATATAATAAAACTAGAACGTCTAACTCGAGCCATTTACGGATATCGCTGGAATGTAAGTAGCAATGGGAACTTACTACTTAGGCTGAAAGGCGTATCAGTCTGCAGAAGAGCGATGTTGTTCAGATTTGGGATGGCAGTGGACCATGACCTGTGTGGGATTCTTGTAGCAGAGACAAGACATTGATATCCAATGCCTGGTCTGAGAAGATTTACAGCTCCTGCAGTGATAGTCCAGTACATAGACCTGTAAAGGCACCAACATCATACTTTGTCAAATGTAAACGTATAGTATCAAATGATGAGTATCTTATGGGTTCAATTAAACAACACAATTTTTGAGAATAAGAAAATTGTCATGGTTTTATTAATAAGGTAAATGGATAATGACGAACGTTCTGACAGAAATGTGGTGGTAAAATAGGATATGGTTATTCCCAGTTGTAATATATTATCAGAGTAAAATTATAAATCTCATCAGTTACAGGTATTTGAACCTGTAATTGATAATTTAGATCACGTTTTACAAAATGGTAGACTGTAGAATTATTTTCCGCCATTACTTTATATGTTGGACACCTCTTGTGTTACAGATCCATGTATCTTCACACGTGCGATATAATTTTCTGACCATTCGGAATTATATTGATAGATAAAAGTGTTAACGTATTTTTGATGTTAATTAATATCTCCATTTTATGATGTCTCACCCATCGCTATCTCTTGCAGTAGTGAGAACCCATTTGAGGTCGATGAGAGCACCAACAAATAAAGTGCCCGTATTTCCAGTTATGGATACAACATAGGGGAATTCTCCGTCAAGGGCTGGAATGCCTCCGTAAACCTTGCCAGATCGATCTGAAATGTAAAAGGTATATAATTTATTACAATTATTATTTGACGTGTGTTGCACTCGTTTTCTTCAAAACTCTGTCGTACAATGAAGTTCTCAACTAATCAAACGTTTTACTTGTGGACTTAAATATTATTTTTACATGAGGAAAAAAATTATTTTAATTATAATTACTATTCATCAGTAAAAAATGGGTAGCAAAAATCATAAAATCAAACCGAATCTCGCATTATGTACGACAGCATCGAAACCACTCATATGAAACTCCGTCACTTAGCAACAATTATAACCGGGATGAAAGTTAAACTGATAACTTGTGTATGCAGAAAGGGTAGTTGAAACACATGTCTATTTACCTATGGTCCTCCTGAGCCTGCGAGATCCAATGGAGGCCCCCTAAAAAGAAAAATAATGCATGAGTATGGAAGACGATTTAGCGTTTAATTGTATGCTTCACGTACTATGCAGCAATTATTAATCTAAACAGCTGTCCAAGACTTTCGACTAAACAGTATAAGAAATTCAAAACCACGAAAGTCCTCAAACTTCATTTTATTTCAAATTTCACGAACAAAATAAAACTGAGCTTTCGACTTTATTGTCATTTTCATCTTTAGAGTTAATTACGAAAATCAAACATGAGTGATATATAAAACTGTATTAATTATATACTCTAGTAAGTATTTATAAGACGGGTAGAAACACTACAACTTAGGCTGGATTACAGCAGTAGACCATAGAATGAATACATTTTTTAGTGTCGCTGATCAACAAAAAATTTTACAGTTAAAATGGTTATGAAGGCCGAAGTCTAATTTTCATATTCGTATGTGAAACTTAGAATAAATTTTTAAATATGATGGTTTACAAATTATTTAGCAATTATTAAGTAATGAGATTGATCATGCTTTAGTACTTAATATATAATAGATTACAAAAGATCCAAAAACAAATGGCATTACAAATAACTTAATTAAATTATTTTGTCAGTAAGAATGAAATAAAAAATCTATCAAGTGAATAATACGAATCTCAATAAATATTGGACTACTTCGTTTGGTAAGTGGATCAACTAAAATTTACTTAACTCGTTTTAGAACAGTTTCCATGAGTTAAAATCAAAATTATTTTGGAGCCTACTTGATTTTATTTTTCAACAAGCATTTAATAGGTTAAGTTTCCACACCTGCTTCTTGCCATAAGGAATGTAATTAACTAAAAGTTACAAGTATATGGTCACGACTAAATTTAAAGTTTCGATTTGTATTTCGTTAGAAAGGGATAATTTACTCAAATTAAAAAAGATTATTACACGTTTCTCGTGTAGTCGTCATTTGGTTGACGCTAACGAACTCCCTGAAAGAAGTCAAAGAAAACAACGTCATGAATTGGATAAAGTATCAGCAGTTAGGTGAAAAGACTTCATGGCAATTTGTGTATCAACCTATGTGACGTATTTATTTTTTATTCTACTGTAATGTAACTCGGACAGCTGAAAATTATTGCGCATGTCTGTCCGTATATTCTAAGCATTAATGTAAATTAGCTAAAATTTGTGATATTTTATCATTTATAACCTTCGCTAAAAATATTTTAAACTGATTCGCAACTAACTCATCCAAATGTATATATAATTTGGAGTCTCTTTTTTAATATTCATTAATGTTAACATTTAAAACATATTACTAAAAGTGGTCATGAATTTAGTTAAACTGACCGTTAAGTGAGCAAATGCTACTGCAAGTAATAATAGACTCTCGAATATAATTTATTTCATCGGTCTATAGTTCGCCTTCAAAGATAAATATGGACGCCTTCTTCCAAATTAAATAAATATATGGTTAAGAGAATAACACTGACTATCAAAAGGTAATTAAAAGAAGGTAAAATAATTGTAAAAAAATTTATGACCAAGAAAATAATTTTGTAAACTTGAGAATAAACGTAAAAGAAAGCAGACCAAATTATGTGTTAAAGAATTATTAAAAATTGTCATATCTAAGAAAATAGTTCTCGATTTGTATAATAAGAATCAAACATTTATACTATTAAATCAGAAGTAAGATTACAGCTAGAACTTGTAATTAATTTAAATGAAATATCTAACACTCAAAGTCTATCAGTTTTCAAAATTAATTAAAAATCGTAATATGTTTAATGGTAATATTATATAGTGTGACGTGCCCCTCAGGTTAAACGAGAACACAACGGTCTGTGTCTGAGGGAATTACGTTACAATATTTCTAAACGAGAGATTATAAATATTTAACCTCCAAGTAATTGGAATGGATCAGTCCTGAACGTACCTGCGCGAGGACGGCAAGGCTGAGAACTATCAGGGCTGCTACTTTCATTTTGATCGTGTAACGGTCAACAAACAGGAGATCGGCACTTTATATACCTATAATTTCGATAGCAACGAGTTACGCAAATAGAGATAACAATTAGACTGTAGTTAGTCTTGGGAATCCAGACTTCTTACCGCAATCTCTGCTTCGAGTGGTCTTCTGATAACATTCATCTTGCACTGGAGATAATTATTTTTCCTTCTCACATATTCATCACCAGTTACAAAATGTGTCAGATATCAGGAACTATTAAAGTTATTTGCAAATCATATGAAGGTCTCTGTCGTATGATTTCTTAATTACAATCCGCAATCAAATTGCAATTTTATTACTCTGAATTCAATCACACGATTGGTTACTTTTCAGAGTGAAATATGAAGGAATTTTTTAAAAACAAATAGAAATAATCTGTTAAATTTATCCTTTAAATTTGAGTTCTCAACACACAGCGCTATTGCCATATATCAATAACATATAATTAAATTATTACATGTATATTGAAGTGGACTGTCATATATCATAATGGTAGTTACTGACAGTAAATATTAAGAATGTTTGTTAAAAGGTTATATGAATCTAACAATTGAGCCGTTTTCTTTGACAAGAAGTTAGTTAATGATAATAATAAATACAATCGTGTATAAGGTGTTTATCTATATAGAGTTCCCGAAAAATTCCTCAAAATTTTCAACATTTTCTCAAAATAAATTTACATTAATAAAAAGACGGCCAAAAAGTCAGCATTAAATATAAGACTATTTATTCACAAAAGCGACTTTTCATCTCCTTATTGAGACTTCCTCAGGCTTAAAATTTTCAATACGGCCGTAACCGTCGTTGGAGATGGTCCATGAGTGACACATGTAAATTCAATGATCTTTTCGGCTAAGGGAGTCAAGGAGTAAATACGATGTATCGCTAAATTTTAAGCCCGAGGAAGTCTCAAAATGGAGATGAAACGTCCCTTTTGTGAATAAATAATGCTTACTTTCGGGCCATGTTTTTATTTATAGTAAATTTTAAGTCAGAAAAGTATGTTGTAATGAATTTACGTAGTTAAAGGAACGACAAACACAATCACGCAGACTATTTCTTCGTGTTGTTTGAAACATTTTGAAAATGTAACAACCCAACAACATGTAATAGCCTACAGCGGGATGTTCACCAGACCAAATAGGAATTTAATATAGCCTTAGCGGGGCTGTAAATTGTGAAATCCTCCAAAAGATGTTGATTTTGGAATCATCGAGAAATCCATAAGAAAAGAAAATCACTGTATATTCCTAAAGATTATTAAACTGTTACACAACAGTGCGGGAAACATAACAAATTATTTTACGTGAAATGAAACTAAATTATTTCGTTTCGACGAAACAAATAGCAAGTTTAACTCTAAGAAGAAGAAAATATGCTACTACTGAAAAAGGTAATTAGCTTAAGATATGCTGAATAAGAGTTAAAAAAAAGAAACCATATACAATTCTGTATGAAACTTCACTTGATATTAAAACGTTAGATATATTCCCGAACGAGGCAGACCAATTATAAATTTTAAAACATAATGCCACCAGGTGAATTATTTCCTCAAATTCATCATGAATACTTTCAGAAAATTTCTAAAATGATAAAAATTAAAAATAACAATTATTAATAATTTGTTTGACATATGTCTTAAAAATTTATTAATGAATTATTCTTGATCGTTTGAAATGCCATGTTTAATAAATGCACGATATTCACATTTTGTTTACTTTTAAAGTGGTGTAAGTCCATTTGAGATCATTGAAATTATCAATTTGTATTCACTAACGCTTAAAAATTATCGGATTATAAAATTATATCAATTTAATATATAAGAAACATAAAACTAGTTTATTAACATATACCATCTAGAAAGAAGGCTTATATATAACCTCTACAGAAGGCAGTCTGCTGTAATTAGAATTGTAGATCACGAAAAGAAAGCAGAAATAAAGAAAGGTGTAAAACAAGGATGTAGTCTGTCGCCCATGCTGTTTAACTTATATATAGAACAGACGATGAAGAAAAGTAAAACTGAATATGTAAAAGGGATCATACCGCAAGAAGAATAAATAAAATCCCTGCGCTTTGCCGATGAAATTGTAGTATTGGAAGAGACAGAAGAAGACTCGGAAACCATAATAAATGGCATGAACGTAGTCCTGGAGAAATAGTTCAATATGAGGATTAATAGAGGGAAAACCAAGGTAATGGAGTGTAGTATGGGAAACAGTGGAATAAAAAAGGGCGTTAGATTGGGAAGGGATATTTTGACGGAAGTTAAGGAATTCTGCTACTTGGGAAGCGTAATAACTAGGGATGGTAGAAGTATAGTAGACATAAAGAGTAGGGTAGCACAGACAAGGAAGGCTTTCGCGAAAGAGAGGGATTTACTTACGGGCAATATAAGTGTGATTATTAGGAAATCGTTGCTAAAAATGTTCGTATGAAGCGTGGCGTTATATGGGTGCGAAACGTGGACGGTAGGAATTGCGGAAAGGAAAAGAATAGAAGCCATTGAAATGTGCTGCTATTGGTGAATGCTGAAAATGAGATGGACGGATAGAATCACTAACGAGGAAGTTCTAAACAGAATAGGGGAAAAGCGAACAATATGGACGACGTTGAGTAAGAGAATAGGCCACGCTGTGAGACATAAGGGCCTTGTAAAATTAGCATTAGAGGGAAGTGTGTGGGATTAGAACATGAGAGGGAGGGTAAGAAAGGAATTATCTAAGTAGATTAGGGATAATGTGGTAGTTATGAAGAATTGTTATGTCTTGTACATAATTGGAAATCATGGAAGGTTGCGACAGACGAGTCGAAGGACTGGTTACTACGACAACAATATAAAATGGAATTATACAACGTTCAAAGAAAATTGGTCAATTATTTCGAACACTCCTAATGTGATATTTTCATATATTTCTACATTTATTTTAATTACTATTAAGTTATAGATAATTTATTTAGAGGTATACTTGGATAAAATTTATGTATGTGACACGTTCCTAAGTAGCGTAAAATGTTTAAAAATAGAATGGGAGCAGTAGTTTTACAACATACAATCACTAGAGCACATCAATCTTTTATAACAGACAACAGTCGAAGCAAAATATTGTTGACTTAAATTTAAATAAAATTATTCCGAAATTAGTTGTAACACATCTCGGTTGGTTGATATGTGCGCATGTCCTACAACACATGAATTAATTTACAATGATTTTTTGCTTTGTAATATTAAGAACACTAACAATAATTGTGTTTAAGAGTACTTTGAAACCTGATAAAACATGAGCTCATCGGGCAATAGTTTGAATATTTTTATTTAAATTTTACCTGTATAAAATTAATATATTTTAGCTGTTTTAAGAGAATGTTACATCTTATTAAAGTATCGTGTACAATGTTCGGTAGATATTCTTAACGAAGGAAGTCATTAGTTGAGTAATATATACGTATAATCATGTCATACTTTAATTTGGCGAAGACTATGTTAAAAATAATTCCTGGTGCTTTTAAATATTTATAAAATTGGCACGTTGCAAATAAAATAAAAATTATTTATACCAATAAATAAAATTGAAGTGTGTGTGTTTGTCTACCTGTCCGTCCGTATGTTTCTCTCGAATAGACTCCGAAATGATTCAACTGATTTCAATGAAAATTTGAGGGTTGTAAGAAAAGGGAATTTAACTTAAATATTAGTGAGTATTTATTTTCGATAATTATCTGTATATAATATAAATAAACATACATATATATAAATAAATTATACGTGAAGGTTTATTTCTATACGTGCGTTTAAATCTCAAACCGAATGCTGGTTGCCTATACTCTTGATCTGTTGATGCTTCGAAACGAGTTAACGGATTTGAAAGGAAATTTTAAGAATTGAAACAGGAAGTTTAACTTACATTTTCGTGAATTTTCATTTCGATATTTTGAATAGTTCAGAATATATTTATATAAATACTTATAAATCCATTGAATTTCTGCTCGAATTGCTCATTTATTTTTATTCTTGGTTAATAGGCTACATGAGGGTAATCCTGAAACTGTCAACTCTTGGCTCCGAAACGTATGTTCAAAACCAACTGTGAGTTATCAGGTTTGCCCTGAAGCGATAATAAACAGATGATACCGTACTTTTTATATATTCAATGAATTGAACTTTATCGAAATTCTGTACCTGTTGTTCCGTAAAATAAAAAGAACTATTTCGGTGCGAACGAAGTCGGTGTGGTTAACTACTTAATAATATGTATGCCTTTTTACTCTGTTATTTTAACGATTTTAAACTTATATATAATATTTTTAACGGTTATTATTTTTCATTTTAGTTTTATTTCCTTTTATTGTGGAACAGTGGTAATGAGACGTTCACTCCGCATTCAATTATGCATTTTTTTAATATTTGGATCGTCCTATTTACATTTACTGTATAGGAATTATGTTTTCCATGAGAGCTGGCAGTAAACAGAGTATGAATCATTATCAGTTCTTTGTTAAATTATCGTAAACGGTTTTTGGTTGATTCATTTTATGGAGTCGATTACGACACAGTGTTTCACAATGAACGACGTGACTTTCATTTCACAAAGTAACTAGCAACAACAAAATGTTATCGTTCAGAGGCAAATATTTTTTGCAGCGGTCTTAGATGCTTTACGAATGTTGTTTCCCTTGTTTGAACAAAAGGAGTTACGAGTATACAAGTTAAATTGTCTACCAGAGTACAATTTTGATTGAAGGAAAATAAAAATCTTGCGATATGTACGTTATTTATGATTTACAGCATTTTTATGATGAAGTGGTAATTTTTTAAAGAAAATAATTTTTTATCGTAGCAATGAAATTGTGTGTAGCTTAATAAATTAAAAACACAATCATCGGTTGTAAGTACGTTTAAAATAATACAAAATATAAACAACTGCTGCCATGAATAAACTCCACACCTATTCTCATTTTACTTTATATGCTACAATACCTCATTTATTTATAATATTCTTATTAATAAAATAAAATTTTCCGATTTATAGTCATTAATTATTTTCTCATATAATTGTTAAATTATTTGATCTGAAGAAAGACTGCTCATTTCCTGGTATATTGATGTTTCGAATTAGTTCTCAACGGTTTATTAAGAAACTGATTCAACATAAATAAATAAATTATTAGTGTATTCCTCGGCGCTTTAAAGTAAATTTTTACTTTGAATTTGTATTTTCAGTATTTTATTATATACCCATATCAATTAGTTCGTCCGACTTACAGTTATTATTTCAACTCAATACACGAGAGGAAATATCATAAAGGAATCTGAATTTATAGTTTATTTTTGTGATTTTTATTGACTGTTTATTAAATGAAAAAATGTATCATTTAAACTTTATTATAGGTTTCTGATTATCGTTACTATTTTTCTTATACTAGTCATTCATCTTCTAAGTCTGCATTTGTATTAAATAATCTAAACCAGGAACATACTAATGTGTTTTTTTATATATTTTTTGTGATCTCTTCTTGTAATGTTCTCTAATGTCTTCAAAAATATTACTTCCTTTTATTGTATAGGTTTGCCTCTTATAATAGGAATGCTACTTGTATTGTTGCTAAATTTCATCATATTTTACGATATCCAACCTTCAAACGGAACCGATTAAATGATTTTTTTCATAATAGATATATTGACCTTTTTCCTTTTTCCTTGAAGATAATGGATACATGCCTGTTGTTTTTCAGTGAATTCACGAATTTATCTAAATTCCTCAACGTCCACAACTTTTGTTCGTGTTGTTTAATACGATTGATGGAAGATTAAATGAAATACTTTTATGTACTCATGATATAAACAGTAGTATCGTTAAGTTGTAAATAAATCTTTAGTTTCAGTTGCAGTCAAGAAGTAAATTTTCACAAATTAGATACATGAAATTACTCTGTACTAAGTGGAATTGAAGATTGCGTCTCTCCGCACTGACATCTCTTTATACAAAAGTGGAATCCCGGACTGTTGGACAGATATCTTTTCCTCTGACCTGAACATTCACCTTACATCACGTCACGGGAATTTTTTCCTTTCCCGTTATGAAGTCATGTCTGTTTCCGTTACTAACTAATTATTTTCCTTATTTGAGGATATTATCTTGCATTACAACGGACTAGGTAACCGAATGGAAAAGAATTGGACTTTACAGCCATCGTCAAAATAGTAGAGCACTGAGTTTGAAGCCTTACTGTGCCCATTCCGATTGACCTACGTTATTATAGAAGATCTCATTTTTCGCAAAATTTAATGTCATTTTATGATATATAAATATACTTTTTTTAAAGTACTTTATACTTTCTTTAAGGCAAAAAAACGAAAAAACTCAGTGTTTCATATAGATCGACTTTGAAAACTCAACGATTTGAAACCGTTGCTTTAAATAGTCTGAAAATGTAGCAATCGTCAGTAAAAACCATTCTAAACCTATCCGCAAAGTTAGAATCATCTATGTGTCTTACGTTTTTAAAAATTAATTAATTAGTTGACCTCTACTAATTCTTGGACAGCTCATCACAGAAGAGTGGGACACAGCTTTTGTTATGGCGGTTGAAAGCCATTGTTGTAGCATCGCTACAAAACTTTGTACGATTTGTTAAAAAAATGCTAGGAGAAAACAAAGGTTTGTTGGAGGGAGAGGGTGAAGTAAGGTGGCACCCCTGCCCGCAGGCCTGACTCCGATCTTTCTCCAACGCTTTCCTGGTTGTTTTTTTGGAAACGACTCATACTTCTTAATACTGACAAGAAAAAGTTTCAGTTGCTGGTCTCTTTGGCAGCTTTAAAAATGTACGTGTGTTTCTTTAGTAGGAGACTCGTCAATAAAAACTTAAATACACTACTTCTAAAGCATACATGTATGGTTATTTTTCTCATGTATCTTTTCAAAGTTGTTAAACTCATTTCTGGAAAATCAGAGTAGCTCTCTTCCATCTTTCTTTCAATTTCAATATTGTTTGAAAAGTTTTGTCGAAATAAAATTCATGAACTTTTCTTCGCAAAATTACAACTATAAAACCGTCTATTTAAATATTGGGACGTCCTCTGAACTCAGTACTTGTCCATCTTCTTTTTTTCGGGTGATAATGTAGAATTGACATTTTTCTTATTCTCGGCCACAAGTCGTTTTATTGTACTTACAGAAACTCACTGACGTTGGAATACACAGCATAGCGTATGTCACCACTGCTTTCTGCAGATGATCGAAAATAATCAACGGCATTAAGAATCATACTTTTGTTTCACGATTACTAACAGTTTTATTTCGAGACATGTGTGAGCACTAACGTAGACTGCAACAGTATGAGTAATATCATTTAAAGGAAAACAAACAACCAGAAAGAGAGGCGGAGAATAGTCGGGGCCAGGCCAGCGGGCAGGGGAGTCACCCTGCTTTACCCTCCTCTTCCAACAATCCTTTCCTTTCTCCCTACACTTTTTAAAAAATCGTACAAAGTTTCGTAGCGTTGGTACATCAATTAAGCTTATATTTAATATTTATGACTTTCACCGCTACAAGAAAATGTGTGTCCCACTCTTCTGCTATGCGCTGTCCAAGATTTAGTAATGAATTAATTAATTTAGAAAAAAGGTAACATACACAGATGACTTAAACTTTTCGAATAGGTTTGGAAGGGTTTGTATTGACGCTTGCTAAATTTTCAAACTATTTAATGTAACAATATAAAATCTATGAGTTGTAAAAGTCGAGATACAGGAAAGATATATAAAAAAATGACTTCTTCTAGTTTTTCGCCAAAAAGCAAGTATAAATGCTTTTAATTTTTTAATTTACATATCGTAAAATAGCGTTATATTCTGCGAAAAATGATACCTTTTACAATAACGTAGTTCAGAATGGTGACACTGAGGCTTCAAACATAGGGCTCTACTATTCTGACGACTACAGTAGGTAGGGAGTGTTATATATAACAACATAGTTTTCTGACTTTAAAATTGACAATAAATAAAAAGACGGCCCAAAAGTCAGCATGTAAATTTATTGCTATTTTTTCAAAAGCGACGTTCGTCTCCATTTTGAGAATTCCTCAGGCGTAAACTTTAGCAATACATCACATTTACTCCTTGACTCCCTCAGCCGAAAAGATTATTGAATTTACATGTGAAGAAGCGACGGTATTTATTATTTAGTGTTAAATATAACTAAAGATGCATTTATTGAACATTTGTAAGAAATACTAACTTTATATGTATTCAATTTGATGCAGGATTTGTTGTCTAAATTATATTGTTATATTAACTTGTATTATTCGAAACATATACGACACTCTTATGTATTTGCATATTATAACGAGGATTCCTAAAAATTAGTTCACAAAAATGTGGATAAGATTTGGTCTGTAATCGTTATAGTAAGTCGACGATTATCAGTACGTTTCAACAATTATCTAAACCTAATAAACAGTTGTCTAAGGAGCATCACACTGTAGACTATTTATTGGATGATTCACGAATACTCAGATAAGACGCAGATCAAGATAACAGTCGTGGGAACCAGGTCAGAAGTGCAATCTCAACAGGTTTATTGCACAAAGTGTTTTTTCGAAGCCAACAAGAGAGTGACAATTTTGGCAGTGAAGCGTATATAGTTTAATTTAAACAAATACTAAAATTGTTTCTTCTCAAACATTAAAATTGAAATAATAATTGAGTAAAGATTGCAGCTGTCTTGACCTTTAGTTTTATTTATTGATTCTTTCATTGTAGTATATTATTATTTGGAAAATCTGTCTTGTGATTCATTTTTTAATCCGATTCATATGCATTATTATTAGCAGTGCCCAGCAGTTAAAGAAGTAACTCATACAAATTTTAATTAAGTGTAAGTAATCTTCTCCTGTGGTCGTCATGGCCGCGAAGACCGGGATTAAGACTGTTGGAGGATCGATACGCTGACCACGTGTCACTACAAACTCGGAATGTGCCATGCAAGAGCCAAGGAGAAAGAGAAAAAAGTAAGTAACCTTAGACGATTTACTTGAAGGTTGGGCAAATTCTTAAAGACAATTGAAATGATTCCTGAAGGTGTGCTAGCTACAGGGACCACCGTTCCACATGTTGATTCTGACGGAGCTGTCCAACTTGCATCTGCAGAAATCATTCCCTCGCCGTCTTCGGAGAACGGTGATGAATCTTGTTAATTCGTCCCCTTCCCTTTCTTCCCTGCTTCTTATAGTATATAATATTGACTGTTAATTATAAATTTTATAAAACTCTTCATCTGTGTCTTGACTGGTAAAGACTACAACCATCCGATTCTTCCCTTATTATCTCTGGTTTAGCTACCGAACTTTCCTAACCATTGTTGCCTCTTTACAATCCTTAGTGATAATCCTCAATCCTTTTCCACGTTCCAATCCAGCATCAGTGCCAAGAATCAAGGCCATATTAAAAAAATTCGGCAGCTGGAAAGTATTCCTTCATTTATTGCCTGGAGATTTACATCACCAGGCGGATACGGTACAATAGACGTTAGAAAAATTCTGAATTATTCCATATTTCGATATGAGTTTTAAACTTCATGACCTTCCTTAACCGTACAATCCTATAAATGCATACTTATTTACAATTTCTCAATTTTTACTTATCGTTCTTGTATTAGACGTTTAAATTAAATTACCAATTTTTTGTGGTCACTATCATTTAAGAGGCAAGGATTGGAAAGGTGACGTGGTCGGCAAATTAAGATAGAGATGAGTTAAATAAGACAACTGCAATTAAGTTTATGCATCCTACCACGCATTCACCTAAATGTGATGCAGAGAAGACTGGATCAGGTAGGGAGGTCGGACTCTTGGTACTTGTCCCACGTTCTTCCGAAGTTTGGAGAGACGATTATCTGTGGGGATGCACAATTACCCTCTGAATGCCTCTGGCAGTTTAGAGTCAGCTGGCAGACTGTTTAAAAGGAAGCAGATGATACGTTTTACCGTATCCGCGACCTCGAGGCATACATATCTCACACCTGACCTCACTCTCTTGATTCATGTGATCCTTAATATCATAGCTGGAAGCTTTCCCCTCATTTATTTCCAGACCCGATGATGGAGGACAGCTGGACGAGAAATTTTTAATAATGTTACTTGAACAATGACCGAGATTAGTGACGACTCGTAGGTTTTTCGGGTCGGTAAGATGATTGACGTCAGTTTAGATGACTTTCTACCCAACGCTTATTCTAAAAGGATCTGTATAAATAACATGTAGAAGAGGTATGAAACAAATTCTATCCATCTGATGCTACTAATCCCTGGCAACCTTTTAGAGATTGAAATTGCGTTAACGATTACTTTATGTTGTTGGAAGCTGGTTTCATCTGAGACTGTTTAATTTTTTATTTATAGGTTGTAATCACTTTTGGAGATCAAAATAATTTTTTATACTGTACATAAACTTTAAAACATCTGTTAATAAATTGTTTTCGAATTTACATTTAGACAGAAGTTTATCGCTCTGAATTATTATAACTTCTTGAATAAAATTCTAATTTCCAAAAAGAATTTTCCACTTTAATAGTTAAGATACTATATTTCATAGTGTGTTGGTGGATTTTGATGACAGTCAATGGCTGAGGTTGGTATAGGTTACATAGTTTCGAAGGTCAACATATGGTCTTCATTTTATTGAAGCTCAACATCAACTACCATCAATATAAGGAAAATGAAGTTTAAGCCTCTATATGGATACACTCTATCTATCCTCTATATGGAAGGGATTGCGAAGGATAGAGGTAATAAGCTGTTGAAAATGTCCTTTTAGTCGTGTCGAATTCGTAGGTTTTAGTGTAAATGAAATAAGTAGTAGTACTCGCAAAAACGGACATAATCAGCCTCCGTCAATATGCGACGGAAGGGGTTCAGTAATATTAAAAGATGAAATAATTACTTTGTGTCCATTAAGACTGGGATGAATCAATACTTATCTATCGCCGGACAATCACCTATTACGTGTATAACTTCAGTCAAATATAAAATTTAAGTGCTTATGTGGCACTAGTATGTATAATTTTTCCCTAAGACTATGTGGCAGTTGTACCTTTGCTTCCAAAATTTTATTTATTAAATCATTTAACTAATAACTGGGAAATTAATTCATGTCCTGTGTTTCACTTCCGAGAACTATATACAGACAATGTCGACATAATAATTCATTAATATAGAAAATTTTATGTAGCATTATCGAACATTCAGCACATACAGTTAAACATTTAAATGTGAAACTTTACTGACATTCGTTATAATCACGTGAAAGAGTTAAAAAATATATGTAAGTAGACAATACTTTAGTTTTTAAATTTAGACTGATTTTCATTTAACGTTTTTTTTTCATGTTCCGTTGCACCTGACTGGAGTTGGTGCATTTATTTGATGTGCGTAATGAATTTCAGAGGTATAACTTTATTGAAAGCTGGAAATATGGGTGGTATGTTGCTCGTAAAACAAGGAAATCCTTATATTTTATGTTAAATAATTTTATTTAATAACGAAATGTAGAGTATTGTAAAGATTAGTGATTATTGAGCCAATCCACTATTCCGGGGACGTACAGGTATCTGTCCTCCGCTACTATGCCGCATGTAGCTGATATTGTTGTAGCTACGCCGACGAGTTTACGAGTTTCAGTTTCCACCAAGGGCGCTCCGAGGTCACCCTGAAATGAAAATGTTAAGACTGTTAACTTCTGAGAGACCAAGAAAATGATGCGGAGAATAATATTAGCAGTTGGCAATATTTTAGAGGGCTTAAAAACTTACGGTGCAGGTATGAGAAGGAGAATGAGTGCAAATGTGGTCAAAGTCAGTCAAGGATCCGCAAGGATACTGGCTGACCGATGTAGAGGCGTAATACTGGAGATGTGGAGTTACCATACCTGTAAAGAACCAAGAAGAACTATGATAAATAACAGCATATTGTCTATTTAAAATTTCAAACCATCAAAAACACAAGAATTGGTTCCAAATGAAGCTCAGCCAACGGGAATGAAATATAGAATTCAGAATGGTACAGACCGGGAATCTAAGCCACGACCTCCTGCTTTCCGGGTGGGCGCTCTACCGTCTGATCTAATCGGAGTGTACCCAGGAATGTTGCGAAATCTATTCATCCCTTGAATACCTGAAGCTCAGGATTAACAACAATGCACTTAATCACTATCTTCGCAGCATAATTTCCAGGACCTCAGTGAAAAATGGGCAATGAGTAAATTGGCCAAAGGTTAATCGTTTTTATTCAAAGACAGAATAATTTCTTCCAACTGCAATTGCTGAAAATTAAACACTAACCTGCTGAATTATCATTCATCATATCGAAATTCGTATGACTTTTACAATATCATTATTTTCAGAATTATATTCTTTCTAATTTTATGATATTTTTTAAACAAACTACCATACATCCTCAATTTTGAAACCTAGGGAAAAACTGTACAGACTTTTTTCATTTATTATGTTTGTTATTAATAACCGTAAAAGGGTACTGCAAAGCATTTGGATTTCCTAGTAATGAATTGACCGTCAGTATGCAGCATAACGTTTATAAGAGAAAATAAATGTACTTATAATCTAAATTTAGTACCAGAAAACCCCTAAAGAATAATATTAACAAACCTTTGATTACATTTACATTAATATGTTTTCTTAAGGAGAAATTTTCTTACCATTTCCCCAACCAGCAACTTCTACCCTGGCCAAATCAAAGTTATCCAAAGCTGTTGGCAGGATTACGGAGCTAATCACAGCTGAAAATGAAGAAATAACTAATTAATTATCAGCGATAACTAAGCATTCAATAAGGACGGAAATCCGCGGTTGATGTAATGGAAATTTAAAAAAAAGAGACTGTATGTATTATTATTTACGGCAGGGAAATGTAATATAAAATTGACGAACATTTCATTGGAAATGTTAATGCTTTCACAATCTTATATAACTCTTTTGGATACGAAATTTCAAGTCAGCATTACATAAAATTTTAGATATCCAGAAATCAAAAATTAAATTTTAGTTGACCTCAAAAAATCACACTAGCTGTGAATAAATTAACTTAAAATCAACCAAAAATTAAATTAGTTCAAGAAATTGAAATCCAAAGTAAATGAAAGTATATAAATTTCTTGAAAATATAACATGATTTCTTATTAATGTATGAAAATTTTCGAACCTGAAATTTCAGGGAATTTGTTCAGCCTAAGTACAGCAACAGTTTCAGCGGTGAGGATGATTGGATCACTGGTGATGATGTCTTCAAATCGACTCGCCACGTCGGTGAAGTCGATTGTTCCCATGTAAATTACCCAGCTAAGATGGCTGAAAGAATAAATGGATTCGTCAACGTCATTCAAATACATGGAATACGAGGCAGGAAGAATACAAACCGTCGATGTTAGTACATTAATAAACATAAAGTATTTAAAAAAAGAAGTAGCCACAATACGGACAGTAAATTAATGTTAAAATAAAGTATTATTTATTTTATCTTTTTTTGCTCGCATTTTTGTTTACGTCTGTTTATAATTTGTAGACTTTAAATACAGAAGTTTCAATAAATTTATTTTTGTCTGTAGTAAAATATGAATAGAGTTTTGAAGATTGAGAAACGAGGCGGGTTTGGTTAATCAAATGTGTGGTAATACTCACCCAATTGCTGCAGGACCAGCAATAAGGATCAAATGATCATTTATTAAGGTTCCAGTGTAAATGTAATTTGGGTTTATGTCTCCTAACACGGCAGCCAAATACGGGAATTGTCCCACTACCGCAGGTAATCCACCGGACAACCTCCCTGTAACACCACATCAATCAATTAGGGAATTTAAAAAGTCATGTTATCGTTAATAGCTATTAAGGCTAATGTTCCTAAGATGTTTCCTAATTTTTAATGTGTCGAAGAATTATCTTTCTAAAACTTTCTGCAGCTTACAATCATTTATTGTAGAAATAAAATTTACCACCGTGAAAAATTTCTTAAATTATTTGATTTCCATTTGTCTCTCTATTTCCATCAGTCATTATTATTTTGTTTTGTTTAATGACAAATAATAAAGAAACACTTTTAAGTGGGGCCACATTAAAAATGAATCAACTTAAAGATGTCCCACGAGATGACGCAAGTTTTATCGAAATATAGAGGAAGGATAAAGGTTTCATGGTGTTAGAGAGTAACGATAAATGTTTTTAAATAAATGCACAGAAGTAAAATATTTCACAAAAAATGTGTAGTTTAACAAATTGAAAATATTAGCGTTAACATTTGAGAAATATTAGGAATTTGAACGTTTTCGACGAGGAAAAGAAGACACATGCTGAAAAACATTTTTAAAAATGGAACAAAGAAGCGTGTTTTTTTGTTAAATAACAGACTACACGGGGGTGTGTAGGGTTAAAAGAGCTATATATACGTACAATAAGATGTTTAAAGCTGTTAGATAGGACGAATGTTGCAGCTTGAATATATAAGCGTTGAAGAAAACGACGTTGACAAGTCCAAAAAACCAGCAAAGACATATTTTTTAACAGTATTACCCAATAATTAGGGTGAGCATTGGACGTAAACATGTCATTTGTCTGCATATGGCTTTTCTACCGCGCTTGTGTCCATTTTCAAAGTTTCTCTCTGTGTGTTTCAAAAAATCCTTTTCTGTCGCCCTTCTCTTTCCACTGGGACAAAATTCTTGTAAGTTATACAAATTAAATGTACGAAAAATATTTTCCATTTCCGCAAAATAAGAATAATATTTAAAATTAAATGATGCCAAGTTTCACATTTGCTCACCATCTCTATGAGGCGCTGTTCGCCGAGGAACTGCCGCCTGAAAGACAAAATTTAACAAATTTATTCACACAATCAACAAATTATTATTATTTGAATAACAAATTTAGTACATATACGTATAAAGAACCCACAAATTAAATGACAATATTAACTAGAATATATTTTCAATTGTGATTGGTTGTATTGTAAGTAAATAATTAGAGAAAATGATTTTTAATAGGCACCTAAAGTAAAATAGAATACTCCGATAGCTCGATTAGCGGTGTCAATATTGAAATGTAAAATTTATAGAGTCGAGTAAATTAATTTTAAAATTATAGTGTTCAGTTCATTATGATAAATTTATAAAATAAGTGAAACGGATAATGATTCCAGAAAAATGTATACATTGTATGAAACACCTTCGGTATTGAACTTCGAAAAAAAATACTCAATAAATTTATTTCAAATTAAAAATATTTTAAAATAAATTAATAATAGAATTGTTTTATTGAAACAGACAAAATATAACAGTGAGATTTTATATAACAAACCAACTGACAGTTAGTGAACCCAGTGAGTGTAATTTTGGCCGAATTGAAATTATGTTATACGTACCACGATGTACAATATCGAAAAATGGAAGCAGTAACTTATTTTTTTTAACGATCGCCATTAAAATTATTGTTAAATTACATCCTACTGTATAAGAATTACAAACATATTGTCATTATAATTAATAAAAATGGTCAATTGCATTCAATTTTTATTTACCGATTTATTTCAAATGAAGTAACAATGTTAACTCTTATTTAAAATTTGGAAATGCTCTTATATTAAACACCATTATTTGAATTGAATATTTTTATCTTGATACTATTAAAATTAAATTTTGTAGCTATTCTGGTTCTATGTGAATGTACATCATATGTATTTTCCATCGGATATTAAAGTGCATGTTTGGAGTTCTATCTGGTTGCAGACGAAGGAATTGACGTAAACAGATTCAATTTTCAGCCCGTTTCATTTATTATTTCCTTGATATTTGATCGTATAGTATATATTGTTAAACCTTTGTTTATTTACCTGAGCGGAGACAAGCAACGCAAGAACAGCAACAACGGATAGGGACATTTTCGCCGTATGGGACTGTAGCCCTTATCAAAGAACTTATATATACTCCATATCGCCGCATGTTGCGAAACGTAGCTGATAATTAGCAGATCACCAGGGAATCCTTAATTATTATCAGAGCTCTGCAGTAAAGGTACTTAAAACAAATAAAAGATTGTGAGATACAGGAAAACTCAGAAATTGGCTAACTATTTGGAAGAAATAACATCAACTCTTTTATCCATTTCATGAAACTTATTTTTCATATCTAGTAATCGTTTCCATTTTGTCTTCGATATATCTTACACTCCTATAATTAACTTTTTAAAATAATTGACCTTTTGCTATTATTAATTTTACTTTCGAAACACCCATAGTTGCTTGCTTTACGGCTTTAATACATTTTCTCCATAAGAATAACAGAGACCCACCGACATAATTTAATCCAAAATTAATTCATAATTATCAAAAGAAATTCCTACACATTTTTGGAAGGCGCATCACGAACGGACTCGTCGATGCTCCCAAGAAGTGTGTAATGGTATCGAAGCCGGTATTTAATCGTTACTTTCATTACAGAAATGTGTTATTTAAACGAAAACCGATCTATATATTTTCAGTGATTACGACACAGATGTTTTGCGGTAGATTAGGTTTCAGGATAGATGGTGATTTAGTTTTACTAAATAGTTGTGTGTTGTCGTATTCAGTCCTAAGACTAGTTTGACGCAACCCTCCCGGCTAACCTTTTTTCGCAAGCCTTTTCATATCCAAATAAGTAATACATCACACATCTTCCCTAATCTGCTTATCGAATTCCATCCTTGGCCTCCCTCTTCTGTTTTTATCTCACACACTTCCCTCTAATGCTAATCTTACACGACCCTCATGTCCTAAAACGTGGCTCTTAATCTATCCCTTCTCCTGGTCAACATCCTCCAAATTGTTCGCTCTTCCCCTACTCTGCTTACAACTTCCTCGTTAGTGATTCTATCCACACATCTCAATCTCCTATAGTACCAAATTTCAAAGATTTCTGTTCATTTCCTTTCCGGAAGTCTTATAGTCCACGTTTCGCATCCAAATAACGCCACGCTCCATACTAACAGTTTTAGCAACGATTTCCAAATATTAACACTAATATTACCCGTAAGTAAATTCCTCTTTTCAGTGAAAGCTATCTTACTCTTTATGTCTACTATACTTCTACCATCCCTAGTTATTACGCTCCCACCAGAATTCCTTAACTTCTGTCAAAATAGCGCTTTCCAATCTAACACCATTTGTTATTCCAGTTTCCCATACTACACTCCATTACCTTGGGTTTCCCTCTACTAATCTTCATATTGAACTCTTTCTCCAGGACTCCGTTTATTATGGTTTCCAAGTCTTCTGACTCCCTTGACACTACAATGATATCGGCAAAACGTAGGGTTTTTATTTCTGCTCCTTGCAGTATGATTCCATTTTCATATTCCATTTTAACTTTCTTCACCGCCTGTTCTATATATAAGTTAAACAACATAGGTGACAGACTGTACCTTTGTCTTACTCCTGTCTTGATTACGGATTTATTTTCTTCATCTTCAATTCTAATTACTGCTGACTGCCTTCTGTAAATGTTATGCATAAGCCTTCTTTCTGAATATTTTATTTCTGTGATCTTCAAAATCCGTAGTAGTCTGTTCCAGTTCACATTATCTAACGCTTTTTTTAAATCTGCAAGTGCCATGAACGTAGGCCGGTTTTTTCTTATCCTTTCTTCTAAAATTAGTCGTAAAGTCAATATTGCTTCTTTTGTCCATACATTCTTCCTAACCAAACTGATCTTCCTCTAACTCGCATTCGATTTTTACGTTCCGTACTTCTATATAATATTTTCCCTTTTCATAAGGGGGCACTGCGGGAGTTTTCTCGCAAGAATTTCTCTCCAGAGTGAATGCGGGGCTCACTTGATCTATGTCGGGAATGCCTCGTACTCTCTCTGGATTTCTTCAAAGTTCTTACACACCTTAATCTATTTTGGGGGGTTTATGTACTGGGTTCGAAGTCGTTCGGCATAAGACAAGACTTGTTCACTGATCCCATTGAATCAGTCGGCGAACTGCCTCCTAAAACTGGTTGAAACGTGGAGAAGGGAATGCTGCGACCCCACAGCAAACTCGTCTCCCGTCATTAGGAAGGGCGTAAAAATAATACCCAATGCCCGACCTACCTGATGCAGGTTTTCTACAGTTTTCCGGACATCTCTTTACTTGAAACTCCGGGTAGGATCCTGAAACCACAGCCCGGGGCTCTAGGTAACCCTTGGCTCTACCTTCCGCATCCCCGCTTTTCATTTCGCTTCCTATGCTATTGAAGTGAAGTTGCCTGTTTCAGAATCACCTTTATGCGGCCTGTTTGACACAAAATAAGGGAGTTGCCTGCTTCAGGATCAGCCTAATGTATCCTGTTAAGTAAATAAATGTTAATAGAACAACCGACATACAAATTTTAAAACCAGAATAATCAGAGTCATTTCAAGAGGTCATATGTCTTGAAAATCCTCTAATAGGTGAGCAATCAATTTTCATATATTAAAGTACGAGGTCTTTCCTGGTGAATGGCATGTATAAATTCTTCTCGGGTTTCCAACAGTCTGAAGATGATGGCAGAGCAAGCCATCGAAACGTCACTGTTAAAATCTTTGACCCGGTTGGAAACCGGAGGAGAATTTATACAATTTCCATAAATGTTGAACAAAGAGAATTGTAATTCTTCTTATCCATGCTATCCACCATATTTTAAGTTAAACTGAGTTATAAGATAAAAAATAGTATAATGTGATCAACGGTATTGTCGTTTGTTGATATAAATTTGTTTATCTACTAAAAAATACAACCAATTGTCAGAAAAAAAATTAATATGTATTTTATATAGTTATGACGTTTTGTCCATATTTGTGGACTTCATTAGGCAAATTTTAAATTAGTTTAAAATTATTTAACAAATAATTTGTGGTTTAAATAAATAATAATTTTATTTATATTAAGAAACATTTCTTAAGTGGGCCCTGAGCACTATTTACAATTATATATATATATATATATATATATTAAAGGGGATGCTCGCTTACTTAGGGTTAATTATTAGGGTAACAACGTGCAGCACAGATTTCACGTTCATGATTGATGAACCTGTTCCATCTTCTAGGTGATTCCGGAATTTTTGCGTAGTAGTTTTCCTTCTTCAACTCTCACACTTCCAGGTGGGGTTGTGAATTTTCCCTGGGTTGGCGGGAAAGACACTGGACTTGGTACCATCCGGCTATTGAGGAAAACCCAGTTTTCCTCCTTCACTCCAAACAACACACAATTACTACAACTTCATTTCAACTTATGAACAAGTCCAAAGTTCTTGCCTTCCTTGCTCGCTCTTCCTTCTAACTCAGGAGCAAGAGAAACAATGCTTACCTGCTCTGCTTGACTCCCTTTCAACACTAGATCAACAATTACATTAATTGTTTAGTTCTATCTTCTCTCCTACTTCCTCAGATTCCTGTTCCCTTCCACTTTCGAGCAACCTGACTGCCTCCTTGCTTCCTCGATCTTTCAACGACTTGATCAACTCTCCTAATTTTTCATCTATTATCTCCCGACTAAACTCTTATTTTACCAACCTCCAAGGAAAAGTTTCACCCCGTGTGACGTGTGTTCACCAACCTTTATTTGACCTTCGTCCAGTGCGGGAAACTTTGCGCTGACGAAGTGAATGATTTCTTTGGGAAATTTTGCAGGGTTAACGTCCGTTCAGTTAAAGACCCTATTCGCGTGTACCCGCAGTCAGACACGTTTTTCACGCGACACCTTGGCGCATGGAATTTCTATGGCTGGCGTGCCTGTCTCCGAGTTTGAATATTCCTATTTCGATAGTTTAAAATCTAAAGTGTGACTAAAATTAGGGATGGGTCCTACTGCGCTACAAGCTAATAATTTAGCGGTTATGGTCGAACTTTTACTGAAGAAATCCACAAATATGGACGATACGTCGTAAATATACTGAATAAATAACAATTTTGTTTTCTGAGATATTGACTGTATTTTATTTATTTAAACGTAATTGTCAGATTACTGACTTATTGAAATATGTTTAATATTCTGTGAAAAACACTTTAGTAACTGAATACCGTTTTGACTCAGAATAATCCTGAGTGAATACAAAGATAATTCTGAAGATCAAGATGGAGAGATATATAGAGCGGACCGGGACTGTAACCCGGGACCTCCCACTTAGCGGGCGGGAGCTCTACCGTATCCGAGTCGACTCCCGAACCGATGGCAGCTTCCTCCTGAAGTCTTTACACTTTTCTTAACCGCAGGCTAATTTGTACGATATCACTGAAGAAGAGACATTTGGTGTAAATTGATCAAAGGTGCCAAGAGTTTTTAATCCAATTACGGAAGAGTTGTTTCAAAATGAAGCTTAGTCAAGGAGAGCATAAAACTAAATTTTGAAGATCATAATGGAAAAATCTCAACCTGACCGCAAATTTATTTTCATGGCATTCGTGGCTGAGTTTCAATTGGAAGCAAACCTTCAGTATTTTAATCAATAATTTATTGGACCTTTGACCAATTTACACCTATTGTCTACCCTTTGCTGATGTCCTAAAAATTGGCAGTGATTAAGATACATGTAGTAGAACCTGCAAGGGATGGAGAGGGTCGACTAGGATTCGTCCTGTAAGCAGAAGCTCCCGAGTTTGAGTCCCTGTCCGGTCAACATTTTTCCATTCTGATCTTCTGAATTCATTTGTGTTCATATCTGAGAATCAGTTGTAACCAGTTTTTGGAATAAATATCAATTTTTTTATAAATTGCAAGAACCGATAAGAGTGTACAAAATTTTGGAATTTAACGTAAGACATGTTTCTATTCTTGTAAATAAATTGAAATAAAATTTGAAATCAGTATTTTATAACAGCTTATCAAATCCCGTCACATTAGTTAGTGGTTTGAAATCAACTGATCGAAAACGTCATCATTGTAATACTAGTTATAATTTTATTTCAAATGTCTTGGATTACGTTTATAACGAATGTAGAGCTTTCTCGTCATTACAAGTAAAACCTTAACAGACTGAGAAGAGTTATTAATTATTAATATATACATATATTCAGTTATTACGAATAAATTATAATCATTTTATTCTTGTTTGCAACATTAGGTACATTTATAGAAAAATATATATTATGGATCTTTAAATTGTAATACTATATAATATTGTTTTTTATTTACACAACTCATCACAAATATATTAAAGCTCAGAAATTAGAAGAACAGAAGAGAAAAATCTCGGCCCGGTCGGAAATTTTTCATTCTGTTCGTCTAAAATTTAGTTTTTCTTTTGAATATTTAATTCTATAGTATTTAAAAAAACTTAACAGCTGTTTCTATAAAAACAACATAAAGAAGGTGTACTCAAAAGTAGTGTACCTGAATCAAATATTATAAATTACCTGTGGTATTTAATTTATTTGTATATCATAAAAGAAGACATAAAATTAAATTAATTAAAAATAAATAGATTATTAACAATAAAAGGTAAGTGAAAATTTTTTACGGAAAAAAATTAACAAAATGAAAACAAATATTGCAGCCATTTTAATTCAAACTCATCTTATTATCTCTAAAAAAATCATTAAGGTGAAACTAATGAGCACTTAAATTATTTTTCCAACCCGACACTGTTGTCAGGAGATTTCAGAAAAAAATATAACGTTCGTTGTAAACTGATAATATTTTCTTGCAATGATAAGACAATTGAGAACAGAAGTTATCGCTATCTAAACCGTCTACTTGGATACTGTTACATAAAGACATGTAATTTACTGTTCTTAATTTTTTACGGATTAATATATGCATGTTTAAAAAATAACGTTTAGAAGACTGATATGTAACGACGATATTATGTACAGGAAACCAAAGCTGTTCGTGTTCTCTCAATATAAGACAACCGTTAAGCGTTAATAATCAAGATACGGTGCACAACGAAATGTAATGAGAGAAGGCTTCTTCAGTTTTTAATTTATTAAGTGGTCACGATGACCTGGACCAGTATCCTAACGTGTCTTTTGCAATTGAAGCGACAAAGGCAGTCAGAATATTGTAGATTAGATGATAATTTCAGTTATAAATTAGAATGTTTTCTTGAAGCTGATTTCTTAACACTTTACAATAGCTTATGCTAGATAAGGTAATTAAAGACACTTACCGTGAAGAAATCATCTCGAAGTTTTCTTATCGTGGGAACACTTGCAGCCAACGTATGACGTCAAGGAGAAAGACCGATGAGCATCTTACCTGTCAAGGTTTTATGCAATTCATGGTGAATCACGCGGTGGTACACGCACTGTTGCGTCTTCACCAAATTTTCAATTTTTTATATGCGTTAAACATTGTGGTCTATATTACATTATGAATGGAACATTGCACGTGTAAAAATTCTTTGAGTCAGGCCAAAAATACTGCGGTAACTTCGAACCACGTGTCACTCCAAATTCGGAATGTGTCATACAAGATGACAGTCCGCAGTCGACTCGGTAGCCCCAGGCCCTCAATGGGCTGTAGAGCCATGGAGAAAGAAAGAAAGTAGTGAAAATGAAGATTAGTTAGAGTAGTATACTCAATATTGTGACGTGATTTTTTATAATTTTTTAAATTTATAAAACCATTAAAGAATTACAATATTTACTTAATAAAGACTGGGGGAGATTTTATCGCTATATTCGTAAACGGAGAGGGAATTGTGAAAAATTATATATCTTAAAAACTAACGGCATGGACCTTACTTCAGATAAAGAAAAGGCAATTGTGTTGAACGAGTACTTCGTTTCTGTGTTTACCAAAGTAACAGTACATACACGGTAACAAAATGTGACTCGGAATACGAAAACTTCCAAATTACGGAAAAGGCAGTAAGGAGGAAAATTAGTAAGTTAAAAAACAAAAAATCGCGCTGTCCAGATGACTTCTCCACAGAAATAATTAAACTGGGTGGGGAGGTAATTATTCCGTATTTAATAAGGCTATTTAATATATCCATAAATAACTCAACTCTGCCAACAGACTGGAAAACGGGAATAATTGTACTTATATTTAAATATGCATATAAAACGGACATACGAAATTATAGACCTATTAGTCTAACCTCAGTAGTGTGTGCAAAATCATGGAGCACTTAATAACTACGTACATTCGGGATGCTCTTGACTCTAAAGGGTGGTTCTTTGAAAACCAACATGGATTTCGGTCGGCTTTATCGTGTGAAAATCAGATAATCAATGTGTTTCAAGATCTAGCAGACGAAGTCGTTCGTGGTGGTAGAATAGACGCCATTGTTATTGATTTTGCAAAGACTTTCGATGTAGTTCCTCACGACGTCCTAATACAGAAGTTAGATGGGACAGGTATTGACAAAGGAGTAGTTCTCTGGGTGCAAGATTTCTTAAAAAAAGGTACAAAAAGTCAAATTAGGGAAGATACATCAAACTCGGATCTGTAACATCGGGAGTCCCCCAGGGATCAGTTATTGCCCCACTATTGTTTCTCATATTTATTAATGATTTGCCTAATAATATAAATTCTAAGGTCCGACTTTTTGCAGATGACTGTGTAATTTACAGGGAAATAACGGGGTAACTAGACGCAGCTGCTATCCAAACTGACTTAGATACTCTAAGTACGTGGGATAAGCGAAATAAACTCAAAATCAACATTATTAAAAGTAAGGCGATTAGTTTCACTAAAATACGCGTTCAATATGCGTTGATATATAAAATAGACGGGGAATCAGCGGTCGAGGCATTTATTTTAACAGTAAGCTGGGACAGGTAAACCATACTACAAGGAAAGCGTGGAACACCTTGCAATTTGTCATAAGAACACTCTAGAGATGGCATATTTGTCATTAGTACGCCCATTTATGGAATATGGTGCAGCATGCTGGGATCCGTACAGGAAATTTAGACTTATTGAAAGTTTAGTGTAATGTAGTGCAGTGCAGTGTAGTGAAGTTATCACTGCTCCGAAATCTCTTAAAATCTACTACAGTGATATATATTTCCAGTGTTTTTTCAGGCAAAACAATATTATTCATTTGTAAAAATTCATCTTCTAATTAACGATTCCACGTTTATTTATTTATATAGAATATAATTATAGATTTAATTATAGGTTAAATATGGTCGTTACGACCAGATTGTTAATTATTGTTTAAGTTCTATGTATCTGCCATCGGGCATCTGCCAATTTGTAGATTTAATAAGTACATACATTCGTATTTAAATGGGAGGGTGCCATTTATTATGATTTACAAGTTTTCTTCCGACTCCACTTATACAACAATATAATCGGCAAAGCGCAGGGCTTTTATTTCCTCTCCTTGCAGTTTGATCCCTTTTACATATTAAATTTTAACTTTCTTCATCGCCTGTTCTATATATAAGTTAAACAGCATGGGCGACAGACTGTTTCCTTGTCTTACTGTCTCTTGGTTACGGCTTCCTTTTCTTCATCCTCTATACTAATTACTGCTGCCTGTCGTCTGTAGAGGTTATGTATAAGCCTCCTTTCTCGATATTTTACTCCAGTGCTCTACAAAATCCTTAATAGTGTGTTCCAGTTCACATTATCAAACGGTTTTTCTAAATCTAAAATGCCATGAACGAAGGCCTGCTTTTTCATATCCTGTCCTCTAGTTGTAAAGTCAATATTGATTCTCTTGTCCCTACATTTTTACTAAACCCAAATTGATCGTCTCCTAACTGGCATTCTATTTGATGTTCGATTCTCCTATGTAGTATTTTCGTTAATATTTTGCATGAATGAGATAGTAAGTTAATTGTCCTGTGCTGTTCGCATCTATCAGCCTCAGGCTCTCTTCGTTATGGGTATAATAACGTTTTTACTAAAATCCTCTGCTATTCTTCCTGAATAGCTATGATATTGCTCCTTCGTTCGATGATCTTATCAACTCCGCTGGAATGCTATCAATTCGTGGCGCTTTAAAATTGCTCAGGTCTATCAGCACCCTATCAAACTCTGACCTTAAAATTTTGTCTTCCAACTTTTCAACATCCACCTCTTCTTATATTACTGACTGATATAGATTTCCACTACTATACAGCTTTTCGAGATATTCCTTTCATATTTATGCTTTTTCTTCTTTATCGAGAATTGGCTTCCCATCCGATCTCCTTGCTAATATTTTTCCTCTCGTCGAATGTTTCTTTGATTTTTCTATAAGCTGCGTCTATTTTCCTTTTAACCATGAAATCTTTAACCGCTTTGTATTTACAAACCTCTTTGGCTAATTTGCACTTCCTATCTATCTCATTCCTCAAGCGTCTTAACCATTAGCATATCTCGCGTTATTCAATTATAATTCATAGAAGCCAGACATATGTACGTTGGTGGATCAAAATGTTATGGCTTTTATGTCACTAAATATATAATAATCAAAATATAACAACAGAATCAGTTCCAATCATAGCCTGAACTTGCCTGTATAATATGTGATCCAATCTACATAGTAACAATGCATTTGCACACATTAGCTCCAACGTTGATCCCAGGCAGCGAAACCAGTTTGGAAAGATTCTTGGCAAACAGTTTCAAAGTTGTTTTAATTGAATCAGTAACCGTGTACGTTGTCCATACAGAGATAAGTCCGACGCGACCAAATAAGGGCTGTAGGGTGCAAGAGGCTCGAGTTGGGAAATATGACGTGTGAGGGCTTGCATTATCGTGGTTCTTTAGCGTGTTTACATAGATTTCGCTGTTGATTGTGACACGATGCTGGAGGTAATCAATAATAATAATACTCTGAGTTTCCCACACACTGTTGCCATAACCTCCTCTGCTGATTTGGCAGTCTTGAATAGTTCCGGTTCACAACTGTTCATCTTAAAGTGCATTTCAATTACATTACACAAATGACTTTTATTCACACATATCTGAATAATAATTCAGTGTTTACAAATAAATAATTGCATTTAAGATGGTTATACCTGTAATCTATCAGTGATGTTTCATTTGAGCTTTCCCACTTGTTATTTGTTCGTCCATCGTACAGTGCTGGTTAAAAATGAGCCATGTCATACATTTGTCTATTATTAATAGGAAATGTAATTTAAAAAGAGACAATAAACCAAGTTTGTGGTTCCCACTGGTGGCTTCAGGCCGCACGTCAGCTGCACGACGAAGTAATTAGTTTCATTTCATTTACCTTCGAGTTCACCGTATTTGCTGCCTGCGTCCGCGTGCGTCGGGTTTTTGTTATTTTCGTATAAATAAATTATTCTAGGAAATATATTTCAGTAATACGAACTCGCATTTCAAATAAAATAGCATTCATATCTTGGTTTACTAAATGCGGGCATGGAAATTAAATTAAAATAATTCATTTATGTTTCATAAATTCACATTGAATCAAGACTAATGAAAGAATTAATGTGAGAGCAAATAATTTTTCTAAGAGGGTGGTATTCCTTCTAACTCAGACTTAATACTTTGAAAATCTTAAATATGTTACATCAAAAACCTTCACGAGATATGTGTGAAAATTATTAGATTTAAAGCAAATCAATAATAACTTCTTTGTTTTCGTTGTACCAGAATCGTATGAACTAAAATATTTACGTCTTTGCTTTTTATTATGGGTTAAAAGGCTACATGAGAGTGATCCTGAAACAGGCAAATCCCCTTCAATAGCATAGGAAGGGAATTGAAAAGGGGGGATGCGGAAGGTAGACGTCTTTGCTTAGTCAACAATTTCTTACATAGTTTAAGACTTCTGTCTTAGCTGAAAGATTAGTCTCCCGAAATAAACTATGTTTCCACGCATTATGATGCGTTGAGTCACGGCGATAGGTCCATAACAAAATTATTGTCTGGAAATAATGTAAATACTATGTGAAAAGCCGAGAGTGTGAACCGCATACTAAATCTATTGAGAATTGTAAAGCGAAAGTGGAGGAAAATTAACACCGCACAAAAATATAGCTCATATCACAATATCGTCCATAGCGCGGTAAGGCATATTGAAATATAAATCAATAATTTTGGGACATTTGTGTTCATTATTAATAATAACGGCTTTCAGAGAACAAATATTCACAATTTCATACATATGTCAAATAATTATGACACGTATGTAAACTCAATATATATAAGGAGCGAAGGCTTTCCCGGTGAATTTGATTCAAATATAATTCTCGGGTTTCAACCCGGGTAAAAGTTTGTACACACAACGTTTCGGCGGCAAGCTCGTCATCAGGTAGACAGTCTACCTGATGACGATGGCGGAGCTTGCCGCCGAAACTTTTACCCGGGTTGAAACCCGAGAATTATATTTGAATCAATATATGTATAGTATATATATATATTGTAATATACTTTTTTGTGTATAAAACATTTATTAATTAAAATTACAAATCTGATCAATTTTAACAATTTTGTTTATTAATTTACGTGAAGACACGGGCTTAATCCCAGGGGATTTTGGGTCTCTCAAGAGATGGAGTATGCATCAGCTGAAAATAGAAAGAAAATAATTGAATGTTAATTTTATTCAGAGCAATGAGCAAGTTTCACAGATTTTAGATCGCTTACCCACAATTACTGGCCCAACAAACATCCACCTCTCGAATGTTTGTGCGTCTCTGGATATCTGCTCCACTCTTCTCCCTTCTGCGGTCTGATCACTCGCCTGCCTACTGGGGTCGAGCCACGTCCTCTCGGGTCTGATCTGGTCTGGTCTGCCCCACTCTGCTCTGGTCTGCTCTGCTCTGGTCTGCTCTACCCCACTCAGAGGTCTCTACCACGATCTGATGCACTCGTCTCGTCTGCCCCTCTCTGACGCACTCTCTGCTACCGTCTGATCTTGGGTCTGGACTGCCCCTCTCTGCTCGCCTCCCTTCTCGGGTCTCGTCTGCCCCTCTCTGACGCACTCTGATCTCGAGCCACCCATCGGCTTCCCTTATAAAGCTTCTGGCGGGACTTCCCCTATTTCTTAACATTTCGGGGTTCCCCGCCCTCATTTTTCCCGCGGGGGTTCACCATCGTCATTTTTTATACAGGCAAGCCGGGCCTTCCCCGCGGGGAAAAACATCTTTCGGCCGACTATCCATTGTTGTTGGCCGAACTGCGCCTCATAACTGAGATGCCAAGTTTCTCAATCCTGGCAAGCTGAAAGTTTCGTTCCTGTGAGCGGGTAAATTTAAATAATTTATAATTCAGAACAGGATTTTATTTTATCAATGGGGGGCACCAGGCAAACGTGTAAGTTTATGTAAGCCACGTGTTAATTTGTAATTTTATTCAATTTTAAGTATAAATCAATGGGAAAGATTATTTTAAAATTAAGTTGAAAAGGGTGCTCAATCAATTTGATTAATTTGTAATTTCTCCGAGCACAAAAATGATTGTAAAGAATGAGCAAGGGGGTTAAAGATAAAATATGGAGATAAATTTCTCAAAAATTTTTGTAAAATTTTATTAAAATTGATCGGGGGCAATGTGATAAAAAAGGGGATTTTGGTAAGGTTGTGGCGTTATGAGGCGCAGTTCGGCCAACAACAATGGATAGTCGGCCGAAAGATGTTTTTCCCCGCGGGGAAGGCCCGGCTTGCCTGAACGATGGTGAACCCCCGCGGGAAAGATGAGGGCGGGGAACCCCGAAATGTTAAGAAATAGGGGAAGTCCCGCCAGAAGCTTTATAAGGGAAGCCGATGGGTGGCTCGAGATCAGAGTGCGTCAGAGAGTGGAGAGAGGAGACATCAGACCAGATCAGACGGCAGTAGAGACCGCAGAAGGGAGGCGAGTGCATCAGATCGTGGTAGAGACCTCAGAGTGGGGTAGAGCAGACCAGAGCAGAGCAGACCAGAGCAGAGTGGGGCAGACCAGACCAGATCAGACCCGAGAGGACGTGGCTCGACCCCGAGAAGGGAGGCGAGTGCATCAGACCCCAAAAGGGAGGCGAGTAGAGCAGAGATCCAGAGACGCACAAACATTCGAGAGGTGGATGTTTGTTGGGCCAGTAATTGTGGGTAAGCGATCTAAAATCTGTGAAACTTGCTCATTGCTCTGAATAAAATTAACATTCAATTATTTTCTTTCTATTTTCAGCTGATGCATACTCCATCTCTTGAGAGACCCAAAATCCCCTGGGATTAAGCCCGTGTCTTCACGTAAATTAATAAACAAAATTGTTAAAATTGATCAGATTTGTAATTTTAATTAATAAATGTTTTATATACAAAAAAGTATATTACATTCTCTGATACCGTCTGATCTGGGGTCTGGACTGCCCCTCTCTGCTCGCCTCCCTTCTCGGGTCTCGTCTGCCCCTCTCTGACGCACTCTGATCACGAGCCACCCATCGGCTTCCCTTATAAAGCTTCTGGCGGGACTTCCCCTATTTCTTAACATTTCGGGGTTCCCCGCCCTCATTTTTCCCGCGGGGGTTCACCATCGTCATTTTTTATACAGGCAAAGCGGGCCTTCCCCGCGGGGAAAAACATCTTTCGGCCGACTATCCATTGTTGTTGGCCGAACTGCGCCTCATAACGCCACAACCTTACCAAAATCCCCTTTTTTATCACATTATATATACATTTCTACATAAACAGGGGACGTCGGGGCAAAACGGTACACTTATTGTTTAACAATTTTTGTAAAATTATGAATAAAGAAAATTTACTTCATAAAAGTATAAAACATTAGTTTATTCTATTGTTTACTTAACCTAACATCAATATAAATTAAAAGAATGAATTTAGATTTTTTATGAATTATTAAAAGAAATGTCCAAATTTTCCGTTCTGCCCTATTCGCACGCGGCATCACATCACAGGATTTGAAGGGGGCGGTGGAGGAGGATAATGGCTGTTGGGTTGTTTTAATTACAATTCATACAATTAAATTTAATCCACGAAAACTCTTAACACCATTTGAGTTTATTTTGCGGATAGTGTATCGCTTTAACAATTTTTCCTTTTGCAAATACGTTTCTTTTGTAAGTGCAGAGCCTATGCTAACAGTTTCCCCTTTTCAGTTTCTTTTCTTTCCTAATATATTCTCTTTGGGTACAGCATCCTGAAACTCATTCCGATAAGTTGAGTCTGTCAGCATTCCCTTCTTGAGTAACACATTACATTTTTGCCTTTCCGCCCCGCACGTTTGTCTGAGTTTAAGGTTTTTCACCAAGCCTTAATACAAGTTGATATAACCCTATACTTATATGCAGATAAATACACCTAGTTTACGAATATATACCATTAAAGAGTTAAAAGAGAGGATTTTTGTGGCTTATCGTCTGTCGAAATGCTGCAAAAATTATAAATTCAGAGATGTAAGACGCTGAAACAATAATTCATTCGGAAGGTGCAATCAGAACTTGGTCAAATCGGTTACCGGGGTTTGTTTCCTGACCAGTGAACATGATCCGCTCCTATTTACTAAACTTCAGCACTATCCAATATAAAAAAGTGTATTCCTTCTATCCTGCCATCCCGTTCCGCCCCGAATTCTTCTTAATAAAAGAAGGCAGGGAAAACTCGCTGGACTTTGTTTCAATGAAGTTAATGTATTTGTCACAAAAGTAAATATCTGATTGAAGTTGTTCTGTTAGATCAATAAGTATTCCATGAAATAAACAATATTTTTTCAATGGAAAGGTTGTTAGGAATTTATTGTCAATATTTCACTTTGGAAAAACAAAGCATAAAAAGAAATTTTTAGACTAATGTTTTGATTAAATAAATATTTTAATTTTACTATGGGTCTGTTTACGGAATAAAATGTTTCTTTTTTTGTGAACATAGTAAATCCTGATGTGTTTCACACTGAAAATATTTTTCTAAAATTATAAATACAGATATTAATCTTATTTAATTTATCAGACGTATGTTAAATCAATGACAGAGATTTCGTGTTATATAATTAAAAGTTTAGTGTAAAGGAAAAAATTGTGGACGTATTTAGTTTCCTCATTTAAATCGTCGGACACAATGTAATTCATCATGTCTTCCCAATATTAGTTCGTGGATCATTCGAAAATATTACAAAGTCCACAGCTTAGTTAGTGCGAAACTTGGACAAATAGCTCTTTTTCTTTGCTTTAAATACGAAAAATCAGGAATAGAATTTTGATAAAGTTGAATTCATTGAATATATAAAAAGTACGGTATCTATTTGACTTTTAGTATCTAAGCTTCACGGTAAGCCTAATAACTCGCAGTTAGTTTTGAACATACCCCGCTTTCGCGCGTTTCGGAGCCAATTCCATAAAGAATCAAAATGAGAGTGACTGCGGGACTCACCTGATTCCGTCGGGAATGCCTCGTACTCTCTCTGGTTTTTTCAAAGTTCTGACATGCCGAGGCACCTTCACCTATTTTAGGTGTATGTACTTAGGTCGAAGACCTTGGGCATACGGTAAGAGTTGTTCGCTGATCCCATTGAATCACTCGGCAAATTGCCTCCTACCACTGGTGAAGACACGGAGAAGGGAATGCTGCGATCCCACAGAAGACTCGTCTCCCGGAAGGGCGTAAGAATAGTACCCAATGCCTGACCTGCATTCCTTTATGTGAAGCACCGGGTATAATCCTTAAACTATAACCCGACGGCCCTAGTCAACCCTTGGCTACCTTGCTCTAAGTTCCGCATCCCCTACTTTCAATTCCCTTTCTATGCTATTAAAGGGGAGTTGCCCGTTTCACGATCACCCTCATGTAACCTGTTAACGAACAAAAATCAATACGAATTTCCAATCAGACAGAAACATCAATGATATTTATTGCGATAGCAATCACTAAACATTAAATTTTAACATGACGTGGCAAATAAAACCAATTTACGCATACATGGCATCGACGATCCAAAGAAGTTATTATTGCTCAGGCAGTTGGCTCTCTGTTAACTTAGGCTAATTACGGCGCGAATACTACTGCAACAATAGATGGAGTGACCTTGCTCGCCCTCTCTACCTTTCCTGCGTTCTCTCTCTCACATGTTAATAAATTTACGCTTATAAGAACACAGTGAGTCGAATGAATGGTATGCAGGGCTCTGCGGTAGTTTTCTCGCAGGCGCTTCAACCCAGAGTGACTGTGGGGCTCACCTGATCATGTCGGGAATGCCTCGCACTCCCCCTGGGTACTTTTTATCAAAGTTCTCATATGCCGAGACACCTTCACCTATTTTGGGAAGTATATGTACTAGGGTCGAAGACCTTGGGCATATGGCAAGAGTTGTCCGCTGATCCCATTGGATCAGTCGGCCAACTGCCTCCTAAAACTGGTAGAGACACGTAGAAAGGGACTGCTGCGACCTCACAGCAAACTCGTCTCCCGTCATTTCGAAGGACGTGAGAATAGTACCCAATGCCCGACCTACCTGATGCAGGTTTTCTAGGGTTTTCCCTGCATCTCTTTAGGTGAAACACCGGGTAGGATCCTTAAACCATAGTCCGGGGGCCCTAGTTAACCCTTGGCTACCTTGCTCTACCTTCTGCATCTCCCCTTTCCAATTATGCTATTAAAAGGGAGTTGCCTGTTTCAGGATCACCCTCATGTAACCTGTGAACCAGAAAAAAAGAATGGTATAGGAACCCCTAATATAATGTAATTCATAGTTACTTTTTACGCACGTTTTCACGCGACATTTCAATGGATTTTATAAATATCTGTATTAATATCTTCTAAGCTCTTCAAGATATTGAAATACACTCAAATTTATGCTATAATTCGTGTTTCAATCTTTAAAAATTTCATTCAAATCCGTTGGGCCGTTTCAGGGCATAAATACATCGAGTGTAGCAACCCGCGCCTACATTTTGGAGATCTGGATGCACGTGCGGACCACAAAACCGTTCCCTTTGATGCACGCTAAGTCTGTTAATGCTATTTATATTCGTCATAAGAGTTTGATACACAAATTAGAATGTAAAAGTCAACCGTGAAAGCTTTGTCAAGCTATTCTATACATTTGTTTGTTATTTCGATAAAGAATATCCGGGCAATAATTATAACGTATATTAAATATCCATATATTATCATGAAGTTCATCAGGACATCCTTATACACTCTTCCATTTCTCTATTTTCTTAAAAAATTGTAAAAAATTATTACAACTAAATACAGAAAATAAGAAAAATCAGCGGCCAATGCTATAAGTGAGTCATAGTTACTCACGCCGCTTACCCGTACACATAATACGTACAATTTGAACAATATCTAACAAAAAAAGTTTTATTTGAAGGTTAAAAATACAAATAGTAAGAGAAATAACCTTATGTAATATTCGGAACAGAACTGAGTCTTAGTGTACTTTGAAGTTACTTACCCTTGAATAATGATATCGGGGAATATTATCAATCGTTTTATTTTAATCTAGCTTCAAATTTGCATAAAAATGTGATGAGTCATTGGCCAATCACAAGGTTATTGACAAACTGAAGCATATTTCGATGTTTTTAAATAATCCTTCTTTCAAGGATTATATTTGTTTAGTAATTGAGGAGAGGAAACGAATAATGGAAATTAAAACGTTGCGGTTATACTTTTATTTGCGTGTGAAAGTATTTAATTAATGATAATTCCTGTAACTCCGTTAATCCAAAGCAGATACTTCTGCACTCTGTGGAAAATATCTGGATGAGCACTGCCACAATCACTTGGCATTACTGCGGCAACAACACCGATGATTTTATTCAGATTCGCATCCACAAGAGGAGCGCCAATATCGCCCTGAAAAATCGGATACATTTATATAGCAGTAAGTCATTCAACCACTGATTGTGAAAAATTTAATTCAATTCATTAACCACAAGTTTATCAGGCACAATTTTCATTCAGATTAAACGACGTTTCGTCACCACATTTGCGACCTCCAAGGGCGGCTATAACCGAAATGTAAAAAATTTCAAAGTTTGACACCCGAAGAAGTCCCGAAAAACGTCGTTAAATCTAAATAAAAGCTGTGCCTTAAAAACTGGTTATTAATTTATTTAATTCAATATAATTATTAATTTAGGACTCACAAATATAAAATTAGTAAATACAAGCACTACCAGAACTCCGCTGACAAACTGTTAGAGGTTGTTTAAAAAAAACCTTCTGAGTCTTTATGGTATGGTGTATTGTATACTGAAAGTACAGACTGAACGCACTGTGATAAAACGAGTGTTTCGACAGAGGGTATTACTCTATGTGTGCTGTACGTTTTGGCTGTTATAACATTATATTACCGTTTTATTCATAATTGTAAATGTATTTTCGCAAAAAACCAAAAGTGCTTGGGTTAACAGACAGAATAAATAATAATTACATTATGATACTGTAACGAGCCACCATAGACCGTTGATCTCTTATACCGAATGCTCATAATATATCTGTGAACACCATCTGTAGGTTTGTCTGTGGATTTCTGGTTCACCTTGTATGTTATAGTAGGTATTTTCAACCGTGTTTCTATACTATGCAAATCATAGAATACAAATGATAAGGTAATTTCAAACTTCCATTATAATATAAATTAAATAAAAAACATTTTAGTTCCCTGCTTGTTTAAATATTTATCAAATATACAAGCACCATTTTATTAGTTGTTACTTTCCTTAAAAATTATAAACAGGAGCTTTCCACTATTATCACCGTCAGTTGTGGACAAATATATAATTATAATTTCTTGGTGTAACTTACATGTTAATACATAATATATAATCATTGATTGTTAGGTTCCCACCTAGCCTTTTTTTGAAGACTCCAAGGAGACAACAGGGTATATCTAGTTTCCAAAACAAACCCAACGGATAGAGGTCCTGCCCCCTGGGAAAAACTGAAGAAAAATTGTGCCCGCTAAATCACTACCCCCTCGAGTCCAGCTCCGACGTGCGTTGGCCTGGGACGTGGACATACCACCACCAGGTGGGTTAGATTGGAGGCCCAACACACCATGAAGTACCAATTTCCCCAAAGGATGGCATTGGTCGGCCGCACACATTGCTCCTTTCGGTTCACGGTCGCCCCGCAGGGACCATTAATTATCCCTTGAAGCTTGTCTGCTCATTCTGGAAAATCAGAACCAGCTTTCAAGCTAGGTCCACATCCTGCTACTAACAGCGTGAGGAATACTGTCAGATGCTTATGGCCAGGTGGTTTCATCATCGGGTAGCTACAAGTGCTAGGGTCGGTACGGCCCTGGAGACCCCAGGCCCAGTGCCAGCAAAAGGCAACACTAAGTCACGACCTCATTCATCGTACCAGAGAAATTCTGTCACCACTTTTAGTTGGTTTAACACGGGCTTGGTCTTGAAGGAGCAGAGACTGGAACATCGCGTGCATCCTCCCTAGCACCAAACCTTGCCCTGAGGACAGACCCCAAAGCTCCCAAAGGGCTGACTACTAATCGACAGAATGACTTGACGACATGACCACCGAACACAGCAATGGCCATAATCAGCGGCCAATGCTCTAAGTGAGTCATAGTTACTCTCGCCGTTTACCCGTTTAAATAATATAATATTTGATCAATATTAATTAACCTTCCTAAATTGTTTAAACACCTTAATCATTATCAGTTTTATGGCCTCAACTGAGAACACGCCCAATTTGCATTTCGTATCGTTCAACACTTTACAAACAACACATAATAAAATTTAACATAACTAACTACACTATGTATTAATATGTATTCAAAGAAATTATAATCATATATTTGTCCACAGCTGATGATGGCAATTGTCGATAGCTCCTGTTTATAATTTTTAGATAAAGTGACTGCTAACTAAGTGGTGCTGTGTTTATTAATTTGAGCTTCTAAAAGTTGTTTGTTATAATAATATTTATCAAATTTAACATCTAAAAAATACTATACATTTCCATTTATTGAATTGTTAAGGCGAAGGATTATTGTTTCAAAACTTCTACATATTTATATTTCTTAAAATATTTCTTTTCACTAATTACTTGCCAGATGCTAATATAAAACTTGTATCTGCTTGAAAAGAAATTAGAATTTTAGCCATTCAATAGGCTCAGTGACAAAACTGTTCTGTTACCAGATACTTTTTTATTCAAAATGAGAAAAATCTACTGATAAATAAAGTTTGATTGATTACCTGTCAATACATACTAGAATATTATAGGTTTTGAAGTTGTCGCAAAAAAGAGCAATATTCAGTCACCGAACATAAACGTAATAGGATTGCGATTATAACAATTCAAATATGATGTAGAGATAGTATTTCCCTTCTTTACAATCATTCATAACTTACCTCAGAATATGTATTACAGGCAATACATTCAAAAAGTTGGATAATTATTGTGTACAAAATTTATATAAATATTTCCTCCTAAAGAACATGGATTTCGGTATGGTGTATGACACATGAAACCTACCGTGCAGACTTGAGCAATCTCGACGCCGTTGGCGTTTGTGCACATGAGGGTGGAAGCTACGGGAACTCCTATGGCGGCCTGGCAGTAGGCGTTTGACACGACAGTCACTCTAGAGTAGTGGAGATCTTCAATTGGATAATTCACTGCAAAATATAGAATATCAATGGCAACCTCGCATATTGATAAACTCCTTCTTGGAGCTCTGTATAACAACGAGAAAAGTTTTAATAAAACTCATTCTACCGTTTCTAGTTGTTGTGGTATTCAGTCCTAAGACTCGTCTGATGCAACCCTGCATGATAAACTAGCACAAGCCTTTTCATTTCCGCATAACTATTACGTACTACAACATGAACCTAATCTGCTTAGCATATTCCATCCTTTGATCCCTCTTCTGTTTTTCACCACACACTATTCTCTAATGCTAATTTTACAATCCCTCATGTCTCAAAACGTGGCGTATTAATGTATCCCTTCTCTTGGTCAACGTTCTCTATATTGTTCGCTATTCCCAAATTTTAAATACAACTTCCTCGTTACTGATTCAATCCACCCTTCTGATTTTCAGCATTGGCCTATAGCACCACATTTCAAAGGCTTCTATTCCATTTCTTTTCACAACTCCTGTCGGCCACGAATATTTTTGGAAATGACCTCCTATTATTCACACTTACTAACCGTAAGTGAATTCCTCTTTTTCGCGAAAGCCTCTCCTGCGTGTGCTATCCTACTCTTTATGTCTGCTATACTTCTACGGTCCCTAGTTATTATGCTCCCCAAGTAGCAGAAATTTTTAACTTCCGTCAAAATATACCTTCCCAATCTAACAACATTTGTTATTCCAGTTTCCCGTACTATACGCCATTACCTTGGTTTTCCTTCTATTAATCCTCGTGTCCCGCGAGGACCACGTTCATGCCATTTTTATTATTTACAGGTCTTCTACTGACTCCCCTAAAACTACAATATCATCGGAAAAGCGTACGGTTTTTATCTCTTTTACTTACAGTATGATTCCTTTTACATAATCCGTTTTAACTTTCTTCATCATAAATGAAAGAGCATGGGCGTCAGACTGCATCCTTGCCTTACTCCTTTTTTATTAGGGCTTTCTTTTCCTCATCTTATATTCTATTTACTGCTGCCTGCCTTCTGTAGAGGTTATGTATAATCCTCCTTTATCGATATTTTATTCCAGTGCTCTTCAAAATCCTTAATAGTGTGTTCTAGTTCACGTTATCAAACGCTTTTTCTAAATCTTCAAATACTATAAACGTAGGCCAGTTTTTTCTTATCCTTTCTCCTAAAATTATTCACAAAGTCAATATTGCTTCTCTTGTCTCTACATTCTTAATCAAACCAAATTGTTCATCTCCTAGCTAGCATTCTATTTGACGTTCTATTCTCCTATATCCTATTTCCGTTAATATTTTTCATACATGGGATACTAAACTGTTGTTCTGTGCTGTTCGCATCTATCTGCCTCAGTCTATGTACGTATGGATTCAATTATGTTTCTACTAAAATCTTTTGGTAATCCTGTTTCGTAGATTTCGCAAACTATTTTGCGTTTTATGTGAGAAAAATTATCAAGTTTGGCTTGAAATAACTAACATTTATCTATTCTACGTCATATAAAGGCTTAGCTTTCTTTTTTTATAAATATGAACATGACGTAGTTTTCATCATAGATCGATTAAAATATCGTAAAATAAGAGTAGAAATAATTACTTGAAACAATTAATGTTAAAATTATCGAGGGAGAATCATTTTGAATAACAAAGTTAAAAACAATGAATTTATTTATAAAATATAACCCATAAAAGAAAATTTAAAAGTAATTACAGTGTTCATAAAATATTGTCAAATATTATGGTTATTTTTTGTTACTCAAAAGATTTAGAGAAATTGTGTTGTAACATCTTAGTGCTAAATAATATTTGAGCGAGTAGTACGTACCATCTAGTCCCCATCCCGATACGATTGCTTCGGTTCCGGTGAAGTCTCCATCCATAGTAAGTGGCAGATATACTATATTAACGTATGCTGTTAACGAAATAAAAACATTCTTTTAATATTTTTGAAGAGTTAAATTTTTTCAAAAAATTTGAACATTTATTTGAGCATGAAAATATTTACTACATATTTTCTTTCAGCCAGAAAAATATTACAATATGTAGAAATAATATATATATATATATATATATATAATTTTACATAGTTTCAAACAAGATCCAAATTTAAATTGAATTTATATTTTTACACAATTCATGTTATATATTATAAATATTATTTAAAAAAATCACTTTCTGTGGTATATAAAATTTATTATACCACATCAATTATTAATAGTACTTTCAGCCACTAGGGCTATAATAAACTCTTATAACGATCAATATGTTGACTATGGACCTAGTGGCTGAAAGCTCCTATAAAACTCGAGGTGGTATAATAAATTTTATATATCAAATGAAGTTGACTTTTGTTTTTTAATAATTTTACTCTTTTTGCTTATTTCGACAGTTATTTGATACAAAGTAATTTTACTTTAGTATAAATATAAACCAGTCTCACAAATTAAGATACGAGAAACAAATCTCTAACGTAAAAATATAAATTAAAATTAAATTATTTCCACTATCCAAAATTAATAGATGCCAAATATTTGTTTCCTTTCCTTGGTTGCAATTATTAACTTTTGAACGTAGTTTATTGGAAGTCGTACGTTGGCTAAAGTGGCCTGTCAGAGTACATCAACAATTGTGCCTGTATCAGGTTGCAATTATTTCATGGTACGGACTCGGTATTAAGCGGTTTGACGGGGCTCCACGGCCGGCTAAGGAAGTGATTAAAAACATGGTAATTGGAACCCTGATATACGTGATAGTGCCAGAACGCTGGGGAGGGATTTTCGCTTAAACAAGGAACGCCCACTTTGTAGCACACCAAATTGTGACTTTCTCACAGCAGAAATATTCTCTTGTAAAGAATCTCTTTTAGTACTTTATACTTTGTTCAAGTCTCTGGACAGTTCCATAGGCACCTTGAACCTATTACGGTATCAATATTCTTATTTTACATTGTTAATATCTTCGTCTCGTCGCTGATCAGGAACGGCACTGGATTTTCCTACGACCAACTCTTATCTAAGTACTTAAAAGTATAAACATTATAATTACATTCTCCGGCAACATTATTCTACGAAACTGAGACATTTTAAACATAATAATTGAAATTTTCATAGAATTCTTCAGCGTTTTAACCAAATTAGACGAGAAAAATGTTAATGAAAAACGTTTCACTTAAAAATTGGAAAATTCAAGTATTAGTATTATAAAACGTTGATAAGTATAGTTTGATTTAATAAAATAACTAACAGTAACAGAGCAGTAGAGATTTTTATAAGCGTGTCTCGATAGTTAACCCAGAAGGGCTGACTGAAATAAAATATTTCTATTGTTTAATATTTGACGTAAAAATCGTACAAGTACACTCAAAATTAGTTAAAATTACAAGGCATATTCTAATAACTTCAAAGTGCCTCGAACACTCGGGCTTAATAAAAATAAAGATTTTATTTTCGTACTCTTACGTTTTGTTTTTTTGTATCTCCTCCCATTACAATGTTTCTAACTAACAACGTACTATTCCTATAGTTTCCAAACTCGGTTATTAACTTGAATTCCGGGTGTTTATTTTAAATGTATGAAACATAAATACCAAATAATTCCTCAATTTAACTTCCAAAATAATATAGCGATTTTGGAGTCACTAATTGGATATCTCGACATATACCTGGTTTAAAAGTAAAGAACTATTACGAAGAATTTTTTCCCATGTATTGTGTATAGATCATAGATCACAATATATATTTTGTATGAGGTTAAGCCATATCTTTAGATGAGTCCAGTAGTTATTCTCGCAGCCACTTACTGTTCACTTCAACAACACGGCTGAGTTTGAGAAGCGCCACTTCATCGTAGGGGTTTCCTGTCGGCAAATGACTCTCCACTGCTACGTCGGTAATTCGTCCAGGTTCGTTGGCGTAAATATTCAACGTACCTAAGTACACCGTCCATGAGTAGTGCCTGTGAAATTTTAATAAGTCAGGTATAGTTGTATATAAGAAAATTCTGAACACCTATCGTATTTTACATCGAAATAATTTTGTTGTTCTTATACGAATTATTATTTTTATAAGGAGTGTCCATGTTTTCATAAGGTTACCGTCTGAATTATACATACCGTAAACCTAATCTAAATCTTTTTTTCCTTTTTCAAGGAAATTTATTGACAGCGGTTGTTTCCCGTTGTCTTCCGTCAGTAGTGACTGAATTCCCTAAACTGGAATTATTAATACTTATTGATAATATAGAAGTGAAATGGGCACTCTTGAAGCAATAAATGACGAATTGGAAGAACAGCTCAGGTCAATAGGAAAACATGGATAATACAACAAATAATAAAAATAATTCATGAAAGGCATAAAAATAAAAAACGCAAGAGATGAAAATGGTATAGAGCAGAACAGACGCTTGAGAATGAGATATAAAGTACGAAGCAACCAAAGAAGCTTGGCTCCAAGAGAAATGCAAATGGGTTGATGTTTACACGGTGAAAAGGTAAATAGACGAAGCTTATAAGAAAGTCAAAGTAACATTCAGACAGAGGAAAAATATTAGTTAAAACATCAAGAGAGCGGGCGGGAAGCCAATTATGGATAAAGATGAAAAGGAGACAAATGAAACGAATATGGAGAAAAGCTGTCACACGGTGGAAATGTAGATTAGTCAGGAATAGATGAAGAAAAGAAGTAGGATGATGAAGAGTTGGGGAATAAAATTTTAAGTTCCTAGTTTGATAGGGCGCTGACAGACCGGAACAATTATAAAGCGTCAGAAATTAATAACATTCCAGAGGAGTTGATAAGATCATGAGGCGACGAGCAATATCATCGTTGATCAGTATAGTTTTACGAAATCTACGAAACAGAAAGAATACCATAAGGCATTAGAAACAAAATAATTATCCATATACCGAAGAGGACTGGGGCTAATAGATGCGATCAGCACAGGACAATTAGTTTAGTATCTAATTCATGCAAAATATTAACGAAAATAATAAAATATAGAGAATGATGGAACGACAAGTAGAGTGCGAGTTAAGAGAAGGTCAGTTTGGTTTTAGGAAAATGCAGGGACATGAGAAGCAATATTAACTTTGTGTCTAATTTTAGAGGAAGGATAAGAATAAAACAGGCCCATATTTTTGGCATTTGTAGATTTAGCAGTTGATAACGTGAGCCTAAACACACTGTTAAAGAATTTTAAAAGGAGAGGGATAAAGCCTCGAGAAAAAATGCAATTCCATAACCTCTACAGAAGGCAGTCAGCAGTAATTAGAATTGAACATCAAGAAAAGAAAGCAGAAATCAAGAAAAGAGTAAGAAAAGGATGCAGTTTGTTGCCCATGCTGTTTAACGTATATATAGAACAGACGATAAAGAAAGGTAAAACGGAATTCGGAAAAGGAATCGTAGTGGAATGAGAAGAAACATATACCCTACGGTTTGTGCATGATATTGTAGTATTAGGGGAGTTTGAAGAAGTCTCGGAAACCACAATAGATGGCATGTGCTTTGTCCTGGAGAAATAGTACAACAGGTGGATTAATAGAGCGAAAATCAATATATTGGAGTGTAGTATGGAAAACAGTGGAATAACAAAAGATGTTAAACTGGGAAGGGATAGATTGAAGGAAGATAAGAAATTCTGCTACTTGGAAAGAAAAATAATAGGGGATGGTAGAAGTATAGTAGACATAAAGAGAAGGATAGAAAAGGCAAGAAAGGCTTTCAGAAAAAAGAGGAATTTACTTACGAGTGTGAGTGTTAGGAAATCATTGTTAAAAATGTTCGTATGAAGCGTTGCGTTATATTGGTGCGAAACGTGAACGGTAGGACTAGAAGACTTTGGAATTTGTGCTATAGGAGAATGATTAAAATCAGATGGGCGAATAGAATCACAAACGAGGAAGTTATAAGCAGAATAGGAGATGAGGGAACAATATGGAGGAGTTGACCAAGAGAAGGGATAGATTAATAGGCCACGTTTTAAGACATGAGGGTTTTATAAAATTAGCATTATAGGGAAGTGTGTGAGGTAAGAACAGAAGAGGGAGGCAAAAGATGGAAATATGTTAAACAGATTATGGATGATGTGGAATGTAGTAGTTATGTAGAAGTGAAAGACTTGCGCAAGGTAGGTTAACATTGAAGGTTGAATCAGACCAGTCTTAGGATTGAATACAAACAACTCTGATAATTAAACAAAATTTTAGTAATGAAGGTTTATAGTAGATACACACTTATCTAATTGCACTATGGTGAGAATTTTCAAGCTATGCAACAAAAATCTATTGTATTTCCTGGAAGAGATGGCCTTATATCATGTTGCCATTTGAATTTTTGGCAACACTATAGTTTTTTCGAAGCTCCCTAATTCCGTCATTTACACTATGCCATTAAATACTATAGTAAAATTTAACCAAAATTTTATAATAATTGAATAAGAGCAAAGCAATTATGTTTTGAAATCATGAAACGAAACGCTAACGCTGAACAGTTCAATCGAGGAATTTTTCAGGGACGTCTTTCGGTGGTAACGAGGTCGACGGGATTGTCCAATTATTCTCGTAATAAACGTGGTCCAGGTTTTGATTTTATTTACAAAAGTAGCAAAAGAATACTATTTTTATAAACTTTCTAAATTACCTTGTATAACTAACCTGAGCTTACGTAATATAGAAATTATTTCTGACAATTCGTTCAGATATCTGGTACAGGAGAGGACAGTTTATAGGAATTACGTTAAACTCTCAATTAAGGTACTGTATTCTTGACAACTTAACCGTTTTTAACGATTCGGTCAGTTTCTCCAATCATTTTAACGTTTTCAGTAAGCACTAGACTTATACCAATTTTGACCCTATGTTCATGCAATTCTAACGGAATAAATTTTTGCAGTCTCGTTCTTATTAAGGGCACGACGAAATGGTATTCTCCACCATAAAAGATTTTCTGGATATACAATGACTGTAAGCAATAATTTTGGCCTCATTGCGGGGTTTTTGAATTTCACACAGTAATTCAGTATCTTTACACAGGTAAATGCAAAGCTTATTTCTTGTTCTTATGTCCGTCTGGCAGTAGCCGATCCAAGTAAATTTTGACATATCGAGATAATCACTAGTTATAACCGGTTTCCCTGAATTACGAGGGCCAAGTTATATACGGAAACGCTTAAATCAATTGAAAAATGAAATAAACTCGTTACAACTTTGTTGATTGATTTATCGCTGAAATTAATTATTTTGTTTGTTTTATAATTTCTATAAATTGTTACAGTGGTAGGTAACTTAACGTGTATAAAAGTCGTTTTCTTACCCTATTATTCAAACTTTTATTAGGTACTCTCTGCGTTCATTTAGAACGCCAAGTCGTCAACGAGCTATACAACTTGTTTCTAATTGTCCTGTGAATAATACGGTCACCTACATGTAAGTTGCGACACTAGCAGTGAGTACCCATGATGTACTGATCAGCGCTCCGGAATAGTTGATGTTGGTATCTGTCAAAATGTAGGCCTGGTATGGAAACTGGCCAGTAACCGCCGGAATGCCATTGTACAGTCTAGGCGATTTATCTGGAAGAGAACAGAAAGGTTTTATGCATATTTAGAACGAGTAACTATTTTCCTGGAACATTTCTAGTTAATGATTCATCCTGAGTGTAACGAGTACCAAAATGTTTCTATAGGAAGTAAAAGAATCTATCAACTTAAAAAAGTTAATGGTAGATCGTTTAAAAAATTAGAGTTGTCGAAACTGGTACTACATTATATAAAGTAAAATAAAGTGTGTATGGAAGTCAATATCTCAGTTAATTCACGTAACGTAATCAAATTCTTACCAACAGATCGGTTGTGTTTAGCTGGAATAAGACGAGGAGAAGGCAGCGCCTGAAGAACACAAAAAAATTTACAGATTAGTAACATTCGTACAAACTGCGATTTTACCAAACAAATTTGTTAAGCAATGTAAGAAAATTATAAAACTCTTCTAAGGTTTTTGTCGTAAGTATAGCAAATAAATAACAAAAAATGCCAATATATCAAAAAACTAATATTAAAATTTATAAAAAGGTATAAAAGAGAAAATTTTGCCCAGTGTTTAATCCTTATGTTTCTCTATCCATTCATAATTTAACTTCAAAAGAAATTTGCCTACTTTTTTATACTTGAAGGAACTTTGTAATGTGTTCAATACCTGGAGGTATATTTTGTTAATTTAATAAAAAAAGATTATAATTATTAAATTCTTATCTGTGTATTTGAGGATAAAAAGTTTACCGACACATGTAAATCAAGTCAAACAACGATTATTTTGTTCCATTCTTAAACAATTAACTCGTGTTAAGGAAGAATACTATTTGAAATGTTTGACCAATATTTCTAAATAGTCAACCACAATAATTTTTCTGGTTGGATTTTGAAACTAGTCAATTTAAGGACTCAAAGAAAATATCAGGGAATAAGGAGAGAATATATTGCTTATTGATGGAAATGAATTCCAGATATTTAAGTGGTTTTATATTTATTTATTCCGTGGTGCTTTCCTAGCTCTTGTGAATTACTCTTCTGAAATATGAATCAAGTAACAGTAAATTAACTCTTAAAGTAATGAAAAATCTAGATAAAGGGTAAATCTTGGTTTAATATTACATCAGTTACATGAATTGATCTAAGATAGAAATGGTTCTTTGAATGGGAATTGTGCTAAGGCGTGAACGTTAATATGATTTTTAATTTCTACCGTTAGTAATCACAAATAAAACATAAAAATTAAAAGTGTAGAAGTCAGTAAATAACTTTAAGCCATTTATTTTGACTCCGTCTGATCATTTAATAATTAAAAAGTTACTACGACATCAATAACAATAAGTCAGGACTGTAATACATATATAACGTTTATAGGCTACATTAAATTTACAATTAAATTAAGAATTATCAGAAACTTATTATGATTACCTTTACAAAGAAGAACAAAGTATGCCAATGAATATTCAAATTTTTAATTCTCTTAGACTGTGCCTTTCTTCGATTTCAAACGTGATGGCAATAGCCGATATATGTGCAGCTGATTTTGAACGAGGAATCATTTTCCAGAAATTTATCAAATATCTTTGAAATATGTGTACGTAATGATTATTTCGTTAAATTAGACTTATATTAGAATCACAAATTCATTAATTGACATTTCAATCCCATACCGTTGTTGTATGTTTGTCACCAGTAAAACTTATAATATTGATAGTAGAATTATTTATTTCTTTTACATAAAATAATTTTATAAAATGAATATTTAAAATATTATTCAAAAGGAATTTCTTTTATAAATTAACAAATATACTTCAATCTTTTCCCGATTTCTATACGTTTTACATACCAAACACTTACATATCTCCAGAACAACAATACATATATTTTTTATTAATTCATTTAAAATCTGTTAACAATTATTTTTTAATTATTAGAAAAGAATATTATCTTACATAGTTATTAAGTCGTTAATTACGAACATTTCATATGCGATAACCTAAAATATTGGAATAACTTAGCCCTGTATATCACGTGGGAAACTTAATCTAAATTTATAATCATTTTCTGAATAACACGTCTTACTCACAGAAGATGCAGCAATCAGAAGTACGAAAACGGCGACCCTCATTGTATTTCTTGGATATTACGAAGAAGGGAGTCTTGCGATTTTCCAGCTTTTTATGTTCGATAATTGCATTATCTTGTGTTATCTGGAGCTATCCCACAGCTGTCAACTCTTTTCAAATGGGAAATAAATCTCACGTACGTTTGAGTGATCAATCATAGAGATTCTGACGAAACTTGACATATTGTGCTATAAATATATTTATAAGTGTATACATATAAAATTGCAACTGCCTGCAAATTCTTGTCTCAAGAGCTAACATAGTGGTGACCGTCAGTAACTCTTTATTTTAGAAGTAATCAAATCTAAACTATTAAATTAGTTACTGTAAAATTAATCTTAAATTAATAATTTGTTTTTGACAGTTTAAAATAAACTTACTTCAGTGATTTGAACGTGAATTAAATGGTAATTATATATAAAACGTTTATAAGAGAATTTTACAATGGAGGAGTAAATTTTGGTTTGTACAAACTTCACACAGAGGGACTTCTCTGTCCAGGGATGTATTCAGACTCAGAGATTAGCGTCAGAAAATACTTACACATTCCAAAGAAGCTTTGTAAGAGATTAGAGTGTTTTCAGCAGCCCTGTAATTCCTCCGTGTACCAGGTTGATACTATTTTAAGCTCTCTGGCCACCTGCAGCCACGCACTACTCAATTTCGTAAGTTGAAATTAATTACTCACAGAGGCGTTATATATTTGTAAAATGTTTATTTAAACCTTTACTTGCATTACGGCGTTTCCACGTTTAATCCTCAATTAAATTATTCTGTCAGTGTTTTGAGTTAACACAAATGAATAAATTAAAATGTACAAAAATATGTTATGTTTTATCCTAAAGTTCGTATGGCAGGACATAAGTCAAGTTAAAAGCCGGTTCTAAATAAAGCGTAAATATTCCAAATTTCGTATTTAAAAAGGTATCTTAAATGTATTTTTAACATAATGTGTACTTGGCTTTTGTATTACAAGACGCGAGTGTGCAGACTGTAAACAAATACCAGCGATATTGCTAACAAATATGGTGTAAGTTCTTGTGCTAATATTGTCTGGTTATGTCATAAGCTTTTGCTGGAGCTGACACATTTCCATGTTTTTAAACTACGATTCCTTCACGTTTGTGGTTATCTCGCTCCACTCATTCAACCCAGCGTTTTTCCTCTGGGTTCTAATAGTGTGTACCAAGTTTCTTTACAGTTTCCGATTCAGTGGTTTGCTTGAGGCTTTTCGTCGTAATCCTGACGAGTTTCAATTTCGATACTGTTCGAGAAGCGAAGGTCTACCATTTCACTTCAGGGAGAGATAGATAGCAGTCGAAACTAGAGAGAAAGTCGATACAGTAATATCGGCTGGGAAAATGATTTTCACTCGAAATTTTTCTACATCGTCTACTTAAAACAAAAAAAATATTAATTGCATATATTTCAATATAGTGGTGTACTGAAGTAACTTTTACATGGTCCTATTGTCGATTGCCGGTTAATTTGAGGAAATGGCTTAACGGAAATTTACGACGAAGCAATTTCCGAAACAAATTTTGAAGATTTTACAAAAAACGTAGTATTTTGCGGGTTCGAACAAGGTGAAGGCAACCAGGGTGAAGTGATGTTAGCATGTTAAAATTGAATAAACTCAAAACTCTTGTTTTATCTTATTTAGTGTGAACTTATTCATTTCCTCTAAGGCTATCTGTTTCCTCGGGATCTTAACAATTAATAAAAACAGAAACTTTGCAATTAAAATAGATTTATTACAGTCAATGACTGAAGAACCTTCATTGTTTCCACGGACAGGTAAACGTAAAATATATCATCTTTTTGGTTTAATTCAATTTTAAAATTTATTACAGACAATGTGTAACTTTATAACTGTTTCAAAGGTCTTAATCTTGTATTGGCAAGCCTGTGATCATTTCGATAAAATCCAGGAAGTAGGTTATTCGATTGAAGAGATCTGGAACAGCGTTGCCACATCCTCCCAACGACGTAACAGTGGCGACTCCGAGTAATTTATTGGTTGCTGGATCAACAAGGGGACCACCAACATCAGCCTGAAATAACGAAAATGGTCATAATGAGAGTTCTTTAACTTTTGTAAATGATACCTGACTCAGTTGTTTTAAAATTTTGGATTTTGAATTTATCTATCCACAAACTGCTTGGAGAAAGTATACAAATATACCAAATTTTCTACAATACACAGGTGGAAATGTCAAATTTAGTTTTACAACTCACAAAACTTGAGGGAAATCACTTTTAACTCAGCATTCCGTTAATCTTTCTATCGTCCGATTTAAAAATGTGAACTTTTCCTTATGTATTCTTTGTCCCTTAGAACAAATTTTCCTGCAGTTAGGCAGGCCAGCGGGCAGGGGTGCTACCCTATTTTATTCTCCCGCTGAAATAAACCATTCCTTTAACCCTATATTTTAAAAAAAATCGTAAATAATGTTGGAGCGTTGCTTCATCAATGAAGCTAATGCTTTATACTCATGACTTTCAACCTCTACAAGAAAAGCTTTGTCCCACTCGTGAGCTATGTACTGTCCAAGAGCTGGTCGAGGTCCCCTAATTAATTAATATAAAATACAAACAGAATCCAAATTGTTCGACCAAGAGAAGTGAAAGCCTAATCACACGAATTTCTGTAATATTTCCTCAGTATCCTTTTGATAATATTTTCCACTATTAATATATCTTATAATCTGTCTTCTGTAGGATGGTCTTACACTCCTACACAGGCTCTACGGTCTTATATGCACTGATGGCTCACACAGTCGCCATTAACACAACACTGAACTCGTTTGTCTAATTGTCATTGTTGTCCTCTGATACATTGTTACCTCAAAACCATTGACGTCCTCTGAGACGCTGCCACCGCATCAAAACCAAATAATTATAAATTGCATAAATTATCTACACTTGTGTCCTATTTAGCTGTTTTTTGACGACAATCTTAGTATTTGCAATTCTTCTCTTGAGATACAATTTATTTAATGCTTTTTATAGCTTACTTTATTGTCTAACTTCAACAGTGAATTACAAAACTACAGATACAGTTCGTGGAATAATTTCGGACGCAGTCACTACTTTGACTAATTTCCGAGCGGAGTGTTTATACTTACCTTAGATTAGGGCAATTTTTTATATCTATGCGTGTCTAAATCGAAGAGAAAGTAACTTACTCCACAAACTACAGCTTGAGTGCCGCTTGCTTGTGCGCAGAACGACTGAGCCAAATCTACAGTCGTGTACGTTGTTCCACAAACATCGTCACCAATAATTGTAGCCTCAGAGTACTGCAGGTCCGCACTTATGTCAATAGTACCTGGCAAATAAAATTTCAAACATATGAACCATCATTATCTAGTAAAATTCTACAATGGAAAAAATTAACTTAGAGTTCTTGATTTTGAAGAATTAAAATCCGAAGAGATTAATTTTTTGTTTGATTGTATATTGTACTTGAATATATTTCCCATACTATTCATCTTAAAGTACTGAAAACTTTTAAATCACAAATGAAAAAATAATTCGAATAATTTTTCATACTGATCATTGGTTTGTTTGGTGAACAGCGCTTATCAGAATGTTTTTGAATCTAGTCTTTTACAATTTCTTAGATTCATAGTTTCCTAGTGTTTTGCAGCTTAACAAGACGCTAAATTAATCACGGTATATCAACATTTCGTTCATTTGTTGAAACGGATTCCTTCAATACTATTTTCAACGCTTCAGGGATTAAATTGTGGGAAAGCCTCCGTTATTACGAATTGGTATTAACTCAATATATATCTTTCTATCTAGCAATTTATAATTACCTGATCCCCAGCCAGTCACTACGACGGGGGTTCCTGTGAAGCTGGTGTTTGCATCTGATCGACTTGGTAGATCAACAATTTTAATGTAATCTGTAACACGTAACACATCATACACTTCTCGAATCACTAAAACAGCACATAACAGCCAAATAAAACATAATAAGTACATTTTATTACGAAAATGTTTATTTTATTCATAATTAATGTTACTTTAAAAATAGCATCAATTGAAGCTTCAAAATGAAAACAAAATATGACAAAACAATAGAAGACCATGAAATTATTAAACGTGAGTTACAAAACCATTGGTAAGTACTCCAAAATAAAAAATTACTTCATTTTTATTAACCAGAGATCACTGGGTGTTTTGTTATTGTCTTATTTTCTGAATATTTTAATTTGTTAATAATTGACGTTTTTAATTACTAATAAATCATGTCATTTCTATAACCTGTGACGCTCTTGCGGGGAAGGGAAATGAAAATTAGACTCCATTAGCAGTGCCGTAGCCAGAAATAATAATTTAATTGTTAAATCTGGAAAACCTACACCACTAAATTCAAACGTATCTCATAGAGGACAAAGTATGATTTCGAGGATATTATTTAAGGGCAATTTATGTTGAAGAGAATGCAATGACGGTTTGTGTGTTCAGATCTTACCTGTGAGGCCAATTTCAGCTGGAGCGCCAAGTTTGATGATGGCGATTCCCTCATAGCCGACTTGCGGAGTGGCAGAGACAAACGCCAAAGTGCATTCAATGAGTTGCCGATATTCTTCAACTTGGTTGATGTTTTGGGCTCCTAAAATAACTTCCCAATGCGCATACCTGTCACGTGGAAATGTTAATTATTATACGTTTGTTCACAGCAATTCCACATTATCAACAAATGTAGAGAAATTAAAACTTGTCAAAGTAAGTAGAAATGTAGGAGCATACAGCTAATTTAGAAGAAGGGCAAGAATAGAAAAATGTCTATCAGAGCATGTACTCGAACCCCGGACCTCACGTTTTCCGGGCGTGATCCCTACCACTGAGCTAATCCGAGCCGACGTCCAAGCACCGATTAAGCATCCCTTCAATCCCGTAAACCTAACCAGGCTCACCTACAACTTACATTCTTCACATTCTTATCCTATTATTCCTTTATTACAACGGAAAACAGTCTTATTGTCGCAGAGCGTAATGCAGAAAGTAGATAATTGTTTCTCAAAATTTAGCTATATTTCATTCTTGAGCTTCAATTTTGTAATTCCTTTGACTAGAAATCCATGCCTTTTTGAACAATTTACACAGTATTCATTTTTCACAGAACTTCTAGAAACAACGATGCGAAAAATGAGCTTAGGTTTACAAGAGTGGAGGGATGTTGAATCGGTCCTCGGGACGTCGACTTGGACTAGCTTAGTGGTAGGGTACCCCATCCGGAAAACTATACAAAACTTATATCATACCTACGTTGTGTTGTAGAAAACCAATAAATAATTGATATATTTTTTTAAAGTTTTACTTTACATCATTATAACAATTCAAGGCACCTAATTTGACCAATAAGATTCCAGTTAATTCATCTATAAAATCGTCTATTATGCAGCATCATAGAAAGACAACAGAACAGTTCTACTTGAGGTGAAAATACTTCGACCACCTGCAGTGTAGTGGTCAGCGTCACCACCTTGCTTCGCGAAGATCCGGGGTTCGAATCCCATCATGAACATGGATGGCGTGAGTCATAGTCGTTAATATGAACTTAGTCAGAAAACCTAAAGGATAATGAGGACTGTTAAAATCGAGACAGCTTCCAATAAATAGCCTCTTGCTATTGATCTTAAAATACCAAAATATAAATTAATAATATATATACAAAACAGATATATACATATAAAGTATGACAAATCTAGTGTTACTATTGCATAAAGGTTTCTAACAGATGATTATGGACAAGTAGTTTGAAAGCTCCTATATTTAATAACAAATATTTGTTTTTATATTTTTTACTGTTTTATGGTTTAAGTGTTTTAAAGTACTAATTAATAAATATAGTATTGTGTCTAATTATTAATAATATTTTTTAAAAGGTGACACATACTTCACAAGAGCTGATTTTTTATACTACGGAAGAGAAACTGTCTATATAAGCTGCACGGGTGAGGAATTACTTGGAAAACCAGAAAGTAAGTTTCTAATTAAGAACTTTATGGGTGATAATCTGGCTTCAAAAAAACTATAAAAACAGTCTAATAGCGTTTCGGGATGGAAGAAATTGGTCGTTTGTTTGTTTCAAATTTAGTTGTCTTATTTTTTCACAAGTTAAAACTTATCGATTCTTAAACTTGGCCACCCACAGTTTTACCAGTAAATTTTACTATTGATACACGTTTCCCCAACAGAATTTTCAAATGAAACATGGCTTGGAGTGCAAACGCAGTATTCATCTCATTCTCAACTTTTTAGACTGTTGGGAATCATACTGCAAGGAGAAGAAATAAAAGCACGCTTTGCCGACGATATTGTAGTATTAGGGGAGTCAGAAGAAGTCTTGGGAACTATAATAAATGGCATGAACGTAGTCCTGGAGAAAGAGTTCTATATGAGGATTAATAGAGGCAGAAAAAAGGTATCGAGTGCAGTATGGGGAACAGTGGAATAAAAAATGGTGTTAGATTGAGAAGGGATATTTTGACGGAAGTTAAGGAAATCGTTGCTAAAAATGTTCTTATGGAGCGTGGCGTTATGTGGGTGCGAAACGTGAACGATAGGAGTTGGGGAAAGGAAAAGAATAGAATAGAAGAAAAGAATAGAAGCCTTTGAAATGATGTGTGGATAGAATCATAAATGAAGAAGTTCTAAACAGAATAGAGGAAAAGCGAACAATATGGAGGGCGTTGACCAAGAGAAGGGATAGATTAGTAGGCCACGTTTTAAGGCACGAGGGTCTTGTAGAATTAGCACTGAGGGAAGTGTGTGGAGTAAGAACAGAAGAGGGAGGAAAAGGATGGAATACTCTAAGCAGTTTAGGGATGATGTGGTTTGTACTAGTTATAAGGAAATGAAAAAACTTGCGTAAGATGGCTAGCATGGAAGGTTGCATCTGACCAGTCTTAGGACTGAATTCCACAACAACGGGCGTCACGCTGCCGATAGACGTACTGTAACGAACAGATACAGCTGCTTGGTTTGGCGGCGTGGAATCAAATCAAAGGAGACAGCGGTTTACACTTGGGCTATAAAGCTCAGACACCTCGTCGCCGGTTTCGGAATTTCCCAATTTGTGTGAGAATCTGCCCCGGGTTGCATGTTTTCCCCTCATGTAACCATGGATAATATTGGAGAACATCCATCCCTTCCACTTTGGTGATAGATGGCGCAGAAGTGGGGACGAGGTTTTTAAGATGTAGATGGACATTTTGATCAGATTGGTGGAGAGACAGATTGGTAGAAAGTGATTTAGAGAGATTGGTGAGGTGAGAAATGGTCAGATGGTGCGAGAGCGGTGATGGAATTTTGAGATCGATTTTGGAGGCGATTGTTGGAGAGCGGCGACGATCTGGAGAAATGATGAGGAAGGAGCTGGAACCTGCACTAAGACTATTAGGTAAATTAATGCATCTGTAATTATATGAAATCTTCTGTTTGCTGCCAGATCCGAGTGGTTTAGTGTAATAAAATATCTGTTCTATGAGAAGGCCCATAAATTGTGACCCTGAGATGAGTCTTAAAATTGTTAGTGTTTAAATAATTAATATAAATCATTTTGTAAATACATATGTAGTTATTATTGAAAATAAGTGCCGACGTAATTATTGAAACTATTAAAAATTGTAATTATTATTGTAAATATGTTCTGTTTTTATGACCACGTATCACCCTAAATTCGGAATGTGTCACACCAATGACAGTCCGCAGCCGCCTCGGTAGGCCTAGGCCCTCAAGAGGGCTGTCGAGCCATTGGAAGAAGAAGATGTTCTGTTTTTGTTAAAGTAAATTGTTTATTGTTATGTTCATAAAACCTAATCATTTATTTAATATTAAATAATATCCCCCTATTACCATTATGGTACCAATGTCTGGAAAGTCAATGTCACAAACCTTCATCTGGGTCAGTGGCCGTAATAAACTTTTAATTCTTTTACACAATAATAATAGTATTCTCTTCTGGCTCAGTCATGATTAATTCCCATCAGATTAATTAGTAACTGTTGACTGTATTTCTTTACAAAATACTAATTTTCATTCAGTACGCAATAGCCGTTATGGGCTCGTGATGAGAGCCCATTTTGAAATTTTACCCTTCGATTGCTACTGGGGATGTAATAACCCAGTCGCGGTCAATCAGTGCTCCTCCGTGAACAGCTCCGTCCGTCGTCCGTATGAAGGCCTGGTAGGGAAACTGACCACGCACTGCGACTTGTCCGCTGACCCTAGGCACTGGAACAGAAGGCGTATACAGAAACGAAAATCTGAAAGTATATTATGGATGAGCTTCTCTGTGCTACGAAGATAATGACTGAGCTAGTACAGTAGAACTTCCCGGAACGGACACTTCTAATAACCGGATATGTCTCAGACCCAGACAATTTTATTTCCCCCAGCATTAGATGGATAGATTTATTTCGTCACAATGGGCTGAGCCCGGTGGCAACATACATTTAATATTACAATAAGGGAATATTAGTTTAAAAAATTTAAATTACTATTAATATTGGATATACAAATAGGTTAACACTAATTTAAGCTAAAATATATTAAGTTAATCCATATCCCTAATTCGGTCCCTAAATGATTTTGCACTCTTCGGAAAACTCGCTAGTAGACTTGCAGGCAAATCATTCCAGTCTTTCTTAGGAAGGAGTATTTACCCACGTCAGTTCTTTGTCTTCCCTGTTTAATTTTGAATGATTGATCATTTCTCGCTACATAAGTCGGTAAATGAATACGAGTTTTGATATGACTCCGAGCCGGTTCGTCTGTATACGCTTTGTATAGTGCACAAAGCCTGATCCTGTTTCTCCTCCAGATTACACTTGCCTATATAATCATTTGCTTTTTCCGTCCGGTTTTGAAGCCTGTCCAACCCGTATATCTGACCCCAACACACCTCCCCATACTCAAGGATAAGCCGAACCAAAGATCTAAAGCGATGTCTTTGGTCTTTTGGGTACTTTACCGAAGTATTCAATTAACTTTGTGAAGTGCCCTCCACCCTTTCTCAGTTACAGAAATCATGTGTTCTCCCCAATTTAAGTCTTTGCTCAAAGTTACGCCCAGTGTCTTCTTATAGTATATTTTCATCCCCTAATTTATATGGAACTTATTCCATATCGTTCTAAGAAAAGTACTTCTAATAACCGGAAACTCTAATAAACAGACACATACACTGTTTTTAAAGAATTTGCGATAGTAATGTCTCTAATAATCGGACAGCAGAAACTCAAAATTAATGTGTAGGTACTTAAATTAATATATGTGATTTAGTATAGGAGTACATATGCAACAGTCGTCTCGTATCATTAACATAAAAATAAATTTCAATTATGAAATAGTAATAAACAAGAATTACCTGCACATTACTATATTAACAAAATTACGAAAACATGACGTTCAGAATAAAACAAAGATATACAGTACATAAGACATACAGAAGAACATATTTAAGAATACAATCATAAATGTTTCAACACTAATGGATCAAAAATTGTATTTAATATATACGATTTCAGATATTAATCTCGTTTAATATATATATTGTACTGCTCTCTCTTATCATCTGGGAAACTTCTAGTTTTACTAATAATAATAACAACAAGGTTAAGATCCTAATAATTTATTTTTCTGACGTTATAAAAAGGTATATACATTTTCCACTTAGCTCCTTTTCTCAGGGTTCGTCGGCCTTGGGAGGAATAAATAGCTAGCACTTGGCAAAATGGCATAATAAACCGCTCGTCCAAGAATTCACAATACCTTGGCATTAACATTGGCGGAAATAGTTCCGTCTCTTCTCTCTCTACTCTCCCTCTCTCTCTCGTTTCAGTCCTGGCTGGATGTAGCCTCTAGTTGTGGCCCTACGTATGCCCGTGATTCTGGGTGATCACTGGCACAGCATAGGTCTCGGAGCACGTGTGGCACTGCTGCTGCCAAGTCGACTGAAATCTCTCATTCTCTCTTGGAACCCGAATGCCCAAAATCTCCTCCTGCCCGCATTTCGGACTCCTCCGGATTCCCATTTCCAGAGCCTTAGTTTACCAATCTTAGGGTAGCTCTCATAAAGACTATTCCACTTATCCCTTCGGTATTCCCCTGGCGCCCAACGCCGCTGGACTTTGGGCTTTTGTGCTTGGTAATACGCACGGGTTCCTTGGCAGATGGGAGCTCCTTTATCGGAGTGCGCTGCCCGCTTACAAGAGTTTAACCTCGGAAACCCACAATTTAGGGCTTTTCCCCCCATTAAAGACAGTTATAATTTTGAAAACTTTTACTATATATATATATATATATATATATTTCGGGTTAACAGGCTACATGAGGGTGATCCTGTAACAGGCAACTCCCCTTTAATAGCATAGGAAGGGAATTGAAAAGGGGGGATGCGGAAGGCAGAGAAAGGTAGCCAAGGGTTGACTAGGACCCCGGGCTGTGGTTTAAGGATTCTACCGGGTGTTTCACCTAAAGAGATGCAGGGAAAACATTGAAAACATGCATCAGGTAGGTCGGGCATTGGGTACTATTCTCAGACCCTTTCGAATGACGGGAGACGTGTTTGCATTCCCTTCTCCATGTCTCCACCAGTTTCAGGTGGCAGTTAGCCAACTGATCCAATGGGATCAGCGGATAACTCTTGCCATGTGCCTCAGCACATATACCTCCTAAAATAGGTGAAGGTGTCTCGGCATGTGAGAACTTTGATAAAAAAAACAGAGAGAATGCGAGGCATTCCCCGACATAATCAGGTGAGTCCCGCAGTCACTCTGGGGTGAAGCGCCTGCGAGAAAACTCCCGCAGCGCCTATCCCCTGAGCATCTCGTGTAATATTTGAATTGGAAACTTAATATTGCCACATTATTTACATAAAACTGTTAGTTTAAAGTTTTTGTGTTTACCGAGAACTGAATCTTTCAAACAGAATAGTTTTAAATTCAGGAGAGATTTAATGACACTTTTGTGTGTCGTATGTACCTAAATTTTGTATTCTTACATAAAATTTGATATATGAGATTATTCTGATGTACATTATTTATAAAAACTGTAAAACAACCAAATCAATACAAAAGCACAATGAATATTAACGTCTATAAGTATGATACATTGAACATTAAAACATCCAAACTACGTAATTAGTTAAACAAAGTTAAAATGTAATTATACGGTTTTACTTTTGGTCTAATAATAGTAATAATAATAGAAAATATGAAATTTGCGTTTTGAATTAAATTCCCTAATTTTATATTCCGAATTAAATTATTAACATGGGAATTATCGTCGTTAACATAATTTTGCCATTATATGCAGTCTTTATTTCCTATATTTACAGAATGATTGTTAATTACGCTCTTGACATTTTTGAAGTGTGATCATATGGTTGTCCTGATGAAGTTACTTAACCTTGATCAAGAATTATCGTTTTGCGTCATTTGCTTCTGATGGAGAAGAACAATCACATGAGAGTTTAACAGTCCAAGGCTGCAGATTAGAGATAATTAAGTCTCCGATATATTATTTTGAAATACTCCAACTGCAGAAACATTTATTAGTTCGAACTCAAGTTTGAGTTCAAAACTGGGCCAATGAATTACGGTAATTTAATAACAGACTTATTTTGTAGAAATCATAATTTCGTAGAGTTGGCATTGCTCTATAAAATATTTCTTACTGCCTTATCCAAAGAAAAAGGGCAGATGAAAATTTCTTAAAACGTTCGTTAATGAGCTGCGCTTCTCTTAACCTAACGAAGTGCTTAATGTTGCCAATTTGTTGATGAGGAAACTAGTCGCAGTAAAATTTGCTTTTATAAATTCTAGCTTAGATGCAAGCTAAAAGTTCAGCAATTAAATATCAAATAATTTAATAGAAAAATACGTACCCTTTTCTTCAAATCCTTCATCGCAGTTGACTCGAGAAACACTTCCCTGTAAAACAAGTGTCATTAAAAATAATAATTGCTCCACATATTAGATGCTTACAGGATATAATATTCTAAGATTTTCACACGTCAGTCAAGAATATTCCATATATAAAATTCGAGTTGCAATTTATATTATTTTACCATATCAATTTTGTAATCACAAGAACTTATATCGTTGTTCACTGACATACAAAGTCAAGTAAACACTTCTTATTAATTATGTGATAGGTGTTTCCTGAAGTTAAAATAAACATGTAAATTCCTCGTAAATATTAGGACTGTAAGTATTTTGTAGTGAATCACATACATAAACTGTAATGGAAACTAATTTGAGAATTAATGTCCAAATTTATTACATTTTGGAAATATCTCTATTCAATTTAATAATTCATGCTTAGTACTGGAAATCTGGATCGTTGCTTTTATCCAGATTTATTCTCAAAGAAATAGTATAATATGGCCACATCTAAAGACCTGCAGTGATGGCAGAGGGGTATAGAGAAGAACTGCAGAAACGTAGACTCGGGTTCGAGTCTCACCCGACGTAACCATTTTTATTTGTTTACTTTATTTACATTGTTGGCCTTAACTTTCTAGTATTTTCTGTTTCGAGTATGTTCTGCTTCTGAAATATTCCATGTATGGATAAATGGGGCAGTATTGTGCAGTACGAGCTTTGTACAGCACTTCGCAGTTTCATAAACGCATATAACCTCTACGTGTGTGTATTATTGAATCTCACGATCCCTCAGAAACGTGACAATATGCACAATAGTCATAACAGTACATGATCAGGAAATTTCTATTAAAATCTTATTGTTGTGGTATTCAGTCCTAAGACTGGTATGATGCAATCCTCCATGCTAACTTATCTTTCGCAAGCCTATTCGTGTCCTTATAACTAGTCCAGCCCTCTTCCTCCCTAATATGCTTAGCGTATTCCTTCCTTGGCTTCCATCTTCTGTTCTTACCCCACACACTTCCCTCTAATGCTAAGTTTACAAGACCCTCGAGTCTTAAAACGTGGCCTATTAATCTGTCCTTTCTCTTAGTCAACGTCCTCCATATTGTTCGATTTTCCCCTATGCTATCCACCCATCTGATTTTCAGCATTCGCCTATAGCACCACATTTCAAAGGCTTCTATTCTTTTCCTTATCCCAACTCCTAAAATTTAAATAAAATATCTAAAATTCGATAACACGAAGCTTATGTAAGAATGTAATTTTATCTCCTTAACTAAATTAAATACATCATTATGTTATCAGTTTGTCACTTGAAAGAGATGGGCGGGTCAGCCTTGAACTAGTATTTCTTTGTTTTATTCTTTATTCAATCAATCATTTCTGGAAGACTACACGGATAAAGCTCAGTCAGCTAAAATATTTAAACTTGAGTGACTTTTTATCGCCATCGTAAATTAACTTTGTATTTAAGTCACTCGACAGTATTTCACTGCTGGTGCCGGATGTCTATGTCCTCACGAATAGTTTAGAGTGGCAGGCAGAAATTTAGGATATTATTCGTAAAAAATATACATAATCTCCTACAGGTTTCCTTCTACTAGAAGTTCATGGGAGTTTTTATGAACCCGTTATCAATATTAACAGACATTTTGGCGTTTAGGATCGGTGTCGTGTAGTAGGAATTTTCAAGAAAAAGAATGGAATGGATACCCACTGAATTTTTTTTTATCTCACTGGTTGAGAAGTATTCTAACAAATCCTTTCCTTATAATATAACATATTTTTATATGGATTAGATCCTGTACAAATAGGCGAAAAACTTCTTCATTACGATTCCAATAATATAATGAAAATGTGTAGTAAAGGAATTCTGCTACTTGGGAAGCGTATTAACTAGGGATGGTAGAAGTATAGTAGACAGAAATAGTAGGATAGCACAGACAAGGAATGTTTTGCGAAAAAGAGGAATTTACTTAAGGGTAATATGTGTGAATAGTAGGAAATCGTTACTTAAAATGTTCATATGCAGCGTAGCGTTATATGGGTGCGAAACGTGGACGATAGGAGTTGCGGAAAAAAATAGAATAGAAGCCTTTGAAATGTGGTGCTATAGGAGAACGATTAAAATCAGATGGGTGAATATAATCACTAACTAGGAACAGGGGAAGAGCGAAAAATATGGAGAACGTTGACCAAGACAAGGCCACGTTTTGAGACATGAGGGTCTTGTAAAATTAGCGTTATAGGGAAGTGAGTGGGGTATGAACAGAAGAGGGAGGCCGAGGATGGAATTCGCTAAACAGATTAGGGAGGATGTAAGATGTGGTTGTTATGCAGAAATGAAAAGGCTTACGCAAGATAGGTTAACATCAGACCAATCTTAGGACTGAATACCGTAACAACAACAATGAAAATGAAACGCAAAGCAGCCAATAATTAGCAATTATTATCTAACTAGCTAAACACCGCGACTTCGTTCGCGCCAAAATAACGAAACAACAGGTACAGAATTTTGCTAAAGTTGAATTCATAGAATATATAAAAAGTACTGTATCTTTTATGATCGCTTCAGGGCAAACCTTATAAGTCGGAGTTTACCTGACGCGACAAATAAAACCAATTTACGTATACATCGTATCGTCGATCCACAGAAGTTTATTATTTCTCATGGATATAGCTATCTGACAACAATAGCTTAATAACGGCGCGAATCCTACATCATATCAAGAGTATAGGCAACCAGTATTCAATTGCGCGTATATGAAATGTATATTATTATATTAATATCTCCTGAAATATATTGAAATGAAGTATACACGAATATGTAAGTTAAAACTCAGGTTTTGAAACCCTTAAATTTTCATTGAATTCCGTTGAGACGTTTTGGAGGCTAACTGAGACCAACATACAGACATGTACTTCAATTTTATTTCTTGGTTTAGATTACAGTAGTTGTATGGGACTAAAACGAGACTGATCCTCTTTTCAATGATATATTTTACTACAAATATTTTTTTTCTTTCTATACCTCTGTAACTGGTTCTATTGATGTTATTAGCTAATACATTAAATCAATGTCACTTGGGTATAATAATCGTTGAGTCACTGTGCTCATATGCTTATTATCTTACAAGCCTCTAAAACAAATACGCAGAAAACATATTCTTCTAAGAAGAAAAGAAGGAAAAGGTTTTATCGTTCGAGAAGTCAGACAAGCTGACTCAATATCTCCCAACATATTCGCAGAAAAAACATTAGAAGATTAAGGAGAAGCGTAGGAAACAAAAATATATTCTATACCTATTGTGAAACTAACTAGACGCTCCCAGATATTCCAATGAATTATTACTACGTTGAACAGAAGCAGTAGGAACGTGTATTTGATCCATACGTGATGGAAATGAAATTTAAGATTAAGAATTTACTTGGAGAAGGAAAATATTCAAGAAAGGAGAACAAACGGATGTTTTCTTTCCAATCTATTAAAGTAATATAAGATTGAGAGACTAAAAGTTACTTATTTTAATTTCCGCACACTATGAATCAAGAAGATTATAAAAAATACTTAATTTCGCTCTATAGTAAGTCATGTTAAGAAAATATGTAATATTTTATTGGAGAAAATTTTATTTTTTGATTTACTGGCTTGTATATTGTTTAATTAGAAGACTCTTTAAATAAAATGCGGGCCAATAATCGTTGCCGAAAATGATTACCGCGATAGACGTGACATTGGGTACAGCATAACATGGTTTTATACGTGGTAACAATACTTCCCTCCCAGCGAACACGTGAGAGGACTTCAAATTTAAACGAAAATTTTGTGGGTTACACTGAGGGACAGAATTTTCTAAACGTAAGCGATAAAGACGGAGACAACTTACTTTGATAGAGACGTTACCTGAATACTTGGGAATATCTAGACAAATATAGCAATATGTTGAGAAATGGAATGAAGTTGCAGATAGAGACTCAAAATACAAGTAAATGTGGCTAGGTTTTGCAAACAAATACAAATATCTTAATAAATCTCATCAAGATCACGGCTCGGGTGTTAAATTATCCAATACTTAGAAAGTTATCGATTTTAATTTACAAATTTACCTTTAAGAAACAATAAATTATCACGTCATTTTATTATTTCGTTGTATATAATTACATGACATACCACTGATCAGGCCATCACAATTCTTAAGTTTATATTAGTTTCAAACTTAAAAGAGATTTTAAAAATATTTTATATTTCAAATATTAGATTTAATTGTACTGCCAGTTATTTTTTATGAATTCGACAGTTTTATTGAAAACAAAATTCGTAAATAACAGGTCACGCATTCACTTCCAATTAACTCACCGAAATGAGAGCGAGAATGTAAATAAGACCCGCAGCAAATAACATCTTCTATGAAACTTTAAATATGTGACAGATAATATCAGTGACTTATTACTACTATCAGCTTGTTTTTATACACTTTATTATGTGGTAGAGAGACGTAAGTAAAGACAACACAAGAAGATTGTCTTATCTTAGCAGGATATTGATGTTAGCGCTATTATTGAAATGGGTTATTCCGAATTTTTGTCGAGAACTAAAAGTTTTTACGAGATAAGGGGATTTTTATGTAAAATGTAAAAGAAATCCAAGAATTCCCGTTGATTAACATGTGAGTACTGGGATGTACATTTATCAGCTTGAACATGCAGATGCATACGTCTTTCAGAATTGAGGATTATTTAAGTAGAAAGGTGTTAATATGTAGTAAATTAAAGATGGCCGAGCGCGATGTTGAATATTCAAAAACGCATTTTTACTATTATGTATTTCTGGGATCAAGAAAATTCAACAGACTTAATGCCAATGATTTTATGTTTTTTTTAGAAAAATTCATAACGAAAATTCGCGGTTTTATAAATCAAGGAATGATATTTGTTCATATTTTATATTACTTCACTGAACTGAAATTTGATTACATTGATTTAAAAACGATTAGTCACATGAGCGTTTATGATACGAATTCAAAAGTAACACATAGTTTTTAGATTTGGAAGTTATTTTATGATATCAAGTTGGTTAAACATGTTCGTCTAATCTTATCTTCATTTGGAAAATCCCGGACTAGTGTCTTTGGGGAAGATGATAATTTTGATTGACACTTGTTTTAACTTCTTGATTACTCTCACGAAACGACATTTTTATCAGCTAGAATATGGACTACGTGAAGCTCTCAAAATGATGCAAGATAACGTTTGCAATCAAATATCTTGAACATGGCGGCTTTTAATGTGTACGCAGACATCTAGTCCAACTATAATCTTTTATCCTTTTTCATCCACTTAACTAGGACGTTGGAGTAAATAAAGAACTACGTAACCTTTTTCATTCTATTATAAAAATATTCTTCTGTTGCTAAAACGTCCGGCCATACGAACACCTAATCAAAATTTTTGCAAAGTTTCATGAAAGAGCTTACGCCAGAAATAATAAAAAAATTTGTCTTATTCCATAATAAAAATTATATATAATTGAAACAAGGTTTCGGAGCATATTCGTATCTTCTTCAGATTTTTTAAACAATAAAATTATTGTTACATCCAATTTTTAAAAATTTAACATTTATAAAATGTTATAAACACCAACTTTTTATATAAAGAGAGTTAGCACAGTTTCATAGTTCTGCCTCGTACCTCGTAATTGGTGTTTATAACACTTTATAATGTGTTAAACTTTTAAAAATTAGATGTAACAATAATTTGATTGTTGAGAGAAAACCTGAAGAGGATGCGGATATGCGCAGAAACGTTGTTCGATTAAATATAAAAAAAACTGTCTGAAAAAACCCGGTCGTAAATTATTTCATTTTAATATCAGCCGTTAATCGATTTAATAATTATTTATAATGATTTAGAATAAAATATTTTAACCTTAATTTGAGTAATAGCCGTAATTTTTTACAGCCATTTTTAAGTTTATTACAACCGAGAGATATGTTTATTGTAACTCTATACGATAATTTGGTCCCTTTGACACTGTGATGTTATTCTACAGTCAATTATAAATTAGAAACGTGTCCGTGTGAAGTGATGCTCTGTTGTCACGTATGTATATTGTAAATTACACTGTAAAGAGTAGAATAATACCACTATTGTTCGTCAACGTAACGCTGTTATCCCGGTTCCCTGAATACAAACGTCCTAATTGGTTGGTTCAAGGTCACACACCTCGCGGAAAAGCAATTGGACTACAGTCAGACTTCTTTCCATTGATGCGTAATTTCATATTGTAAAATAATTACAATACAATAATAATTAGTAATTTAATATGGTAATATATAAACGTTATAAATTCACAACTAAACATTTTACAATTCTGTGCGGGTTTTACTTCAAAATTTTTAATCTCGAGGAACAAACATAAGGATCCGTAATAATTTACAGATATTATACCCTTTTTCTCTGCTAAAATTCACGCAGTTCCATTTAATTTTAAAATATGCAAACGAAATAACTATTTTTGACAGCGAACGAAAACGATATTAAAGGCTTTGATCAAATTACATTTCTTTACAGCTACAGATCATTGCGTTCAGAGAAAACATGTGAAGATATGAAAATGTGTTTTCTCGTCTCACTCAAATTTTGATTTATTTAACTTATTTCCGACCATTATCCATAAACAGCCGATTTTACTCACATAAAAAATCTTTTGTTACGACATTTTTGTGAATAGTGTCTTGTAATGTCGGATTTGATACACCATGCACTCATAGGGACTCATTCACACGCTTTTGTCAGGCCTTAATCTTACAGTAGATAAATCATATTAAGAAATAGGTTTTCAATGCTGTGATGTTATATAAATTTCAAATATGTCCACTTGAGTAAGATGCCAGCCGAAAGATAAGTCTGCAAATGTTTCTTATCAAGGAAATGTTGACTTTTGAAGGTTACACACTCAGTGTAAAAGCGTAATCTTTTCATTATCCCAGTAACCTTTCTTCATAGTTTCTTGGAAATATGACTGTTGCGATATTAATGCAAGTCAGGTAGAGTCCTTGAAGAAACATTTTCACATTAATATAGAAAAACTCCTGAGATTAATCCTTGAAGTTATCTAGAAGTAATAATGTGTTGTTGTAGTATTCAGCCCTAAGACTGGTCTGATGCAACCCTCCATGATAACCTATCTTGCGCAAGACTTTTCATTTCTTATAACTAGCACAACCCATATCCTTCCTAATCTGATCCTTCCTCTTCTGTTCTTACCCCACACACTTTCCTCTATTGCTAATTTTACAAGACCCTCATGCCTCTAACATGTCCTATTAATCTATCCCTTCTCTTGGTCAACGTCCTCCATATTGTTCGCTTTTCCCCTATTCTGTTTAGAACTTCCTCGTTACTTACTCTATCCACCCATCTGATTTTCAGCATTCGCCTATAGCACCACATTTCAAAGGCTTCTATTCTTTTCTTTCCCCAACTCCTTTCATCCACGTTTCGCACCCATATAACGCCACACTCCCTACGAATCTTTTTAGCTACCATTTCCTAATATTCACACTTATATTACCTGTAAGTAAATTGCTCTTTTTCACGAAAGCCTTCCTTGCCTGTGCTATCCTACTCTTTGTCTACTATACTTCTATCATCCCTAGTTATTACGCTTCCCAAGTAGCAGAATTCCTTAACATCCTTCAAAATATCCCTTCCCAATCTAACATCCTTTCTTATTTCACTGTTTCCCAAACTACACTCCATTACCTTGGTTTTTCCTCTATTAATACTGATATTGAACTCTTTCTCCAGGACCATGTTCATGCCATTTATAATGGTTTCCAAGTTTTCTTCTGACTCCCCTAACATTATACTATCATCGGCGAATCTCTCCTTGCACTATAATTCCTTTTACATATTCCATTTTAACTTACTTCATCGCCTGTTCTACATTATAAGCTAAACAACATGGGTGAAAGACTGAATCCTTGTCTGAGTCCTTTCTCGATTTCTGTTCTTTCCTAATTCTTCAATTCTAATTACTGTTGTCTGCCTGCTGTAGAGAAGTAATAATATACTTTTAATAATTGACAGCAATATTATGTCGTTTCTTATAATGTTTAATTATCTGTTAATTGTCCTCTAACAACAAATGAAGTGAATTGGTATGAGGTATTTGTTTATTAGATAATGTTTTGAAATGTTGTACGCCAACACTTTTCAGATAAAGGTTTTAATGTTATCGTTTTTGCAAGGAGCAATGTGCTAAAAGTCAATGATAAGGAGGTAACAAAAATTAATAGTCTCCAGAGTTTTTGGATAGATCAGGAAAAATTAATACTCAGAGTAAACTGTCCTATTTAATAAATAATCTTCACTGAGAGGACATTATTGTACAAACAATCAGAATTCGCTTTTCTTCTTCATTTCAATTTTTTCCGTTTTAAATATACTGGTCCCTAAAATTATGTTAATATCGGAACACCCTCATTGGTTTATTTTACAGGAGACGTATTACCCCAATAAAATACGGAAAACAATTCTTGACTACCTTCATTGTATATTTATTTCGTTATTGTTACGAAAATATGTCTTACTCGTTATAATTTGATATAGGTATATGCGAAAAAAAAATTAGTTTAAAAACCGGAGACGTTGCCAATTGAATTAGAATAATAACCCCTTTAGATATTTCCTTTAGCGAGGCCACAGTCTGAGAATGGTTGATCATAATGAATGGTTATGAAAGGTGAAAAGCAAAAAATTAATATTAATTGATAAGCAAGCAACTGAATTAGTTCAACCCATATTATATAGAGACAAGCAAACAGTAATGGTTTAGTGTAACGTGATGTTTTTGTTTACATTGATGCCAGGTCTTAAACATATTTCTATTAAAATATCTGGTCACTGTTTCTCAATAAATCTTTAAACAACCCAAACATTCTAATGTTGACGACAACAATGCAATTTATTTAAAGTTATATCTAAAAATGTTATGAAAAGTTTCAATTCTGTCGCCATTTTTTTTTGCAGTCGGAACTTTATTATATTAGAGTTTGATTCAAAGGTAACTATCCCATTTTTCACTTATCCCGTCAAATATAACAGTGCAATATACCTATTATGAACACTAATAGTGGTTTTTACCTGGTACTAAATGGAAAAATCAGTCATGTAACACTGAACATGATTCTATTTATTAGACCGGTCGCTTGCACAATGATTCATGCAACATATTTCAACTGAATAAATTTTTGAAACAGTAAATAGTATGTTCATGATTCTTAATCAATCGGAAAATTTAATAATTTGTATTATTCATATAAAATTATTTTCTTAACAGATTTATAATTAGAAATTTTCTTAAATAACAATGTTAGGGCGATTCTACGGTCATGGGGCAAACATTGAGTGGTGGTACAGACTAAAACATTGTTATTGTATATAAATGTATAGTCTCAAATGATGCCTAGAAGTACTAACATAAAGAAAGAGATACCAAAATAAAAGTGGTTACTTTCAGCGTTGTTTACAATAAATGCTCATAATCGCGACTCCAGCTGTGATTGGTCGGTAATGCTGTGGGTAGAGGGCAGCATGTAGTTAAAGTGCTTGGTTATTCCTCTTTTTTGATGTCTTTGTAACTGTTCGCCAATCATTCCTTCGAAGCTAACAAACAAGAACTACTGTTTCGAATTATAATTTAATAACGAGGGGAATGATTGAAAATTATTTAATAGTAAATAACGACCGAAACCTTCATGAGTCGATTAATTTAAATAAGTTGAAGGAAAAGAAAAATTAAAGTGATTTTGTAGTCCGTGATATAAAAACGAAAAAGTCAGTATAGAGAAATGTAATTAACTGCTAGTTTACAAAATATTAACCTACTTTTAAAATCGTTTAAGTATATGAAATTATACCAAATTAAAGTAACATTTAGCCTTGACTGGATAGGTATACCTTTAAAACTTTCTTAAGAATTATCTCGATATAGTGTGCTTGAACACAGCAGCAGGGAAAATATATTATAATTCTGATCGTAGTGGGTTGTATGATTTGTCTTGCATTATTTTAATGCAATTTTGCTTTATTACAACTTCAGTTCTGAGAATCACGTGGTCTAGAGAGCGTTAACTTTTATCAGAGAAATCCAAGTCACGATGAAATCCGCAGCTCACGGATAACTTTAATCATCAGCATAAATCAATCGATCCACATTCCACACTCAAGTTTGACAGTTTGTACGTCGATTGTTTGATTTTGTGTCGAAATAATCTTTTCTCATGAGATAATATCAGGCGCCCAAAGATATAAAAGAATACTTCCTATCCAAGGTTTGGAGTACTATTTAGGCCGTCACGATGCGCGCCCTTATTCTACTTCTGCTTGCAACGGCACAGGTATATTGATTTGTATGCCTGATTTAAGTAGATTGCAACAGTATATTAACACGCAGATGCAGATGCAGTCTCCTTCAAATAAGGAATAATGCTTATCTTACTAGAAAGTGTTGATGTTATCATATAAATTAAAATTTGCCCTCTTTTAATCACTACCAACCAAAATATCTGTTTGTGAACTGTTAATAATGAACCAACTGCTCTTTATAATCGTTTCGTTATTACTGTAACTATTATAAACTGAGAAATATACGTATACTTTCAAATAATCCAACTATACTGCGATTCACGACTTATTCCATATACAAATTTCAAAGTTGCATTCTTCAGTAAGTACATTTAGTTTATAGTACACGTTGATGGATGAATGAATGAATAAAAATTTAAAATATTTCGTATTTTCGTCTTGGCTTCAGTATTAAATAAAACAAAATGTAGTTCACATATAATAGCAAGTTATTTCATTAAAACAATCATGAATAAAATAACAAGGACGTTTCGGTACTCATTTGTACCTTTCTCAGGTATAGATGTACCCGAGATAATTAAAACAAATTGCGATAGACTCAAAAATTAGCATTGTTTTAACATCCTAAATCATTGTGATCAAAATAACTACTTTTTATAATTTATTTCTGGAGTCACAGCAGGAGGATGTTATTTTAAACTTATTTCTTTAATTAAATAATTATTGTTCACAAACTAATTTGTTTTATATAAATTTACCTTATAATTACCGTTCAATCACGCAACATGTTTTAATGGATATTTAACTCAAAAGACTTATGGTGTATCGTGAATTCAAATAAATGAGTTTTAAATCGTCTCTTTGTGAATGATTCAGAATCAAATTTCGTGCGGAAAACGAAGTTATCGGCATTTACTGAGACTGTGATTCCATAAAAATTGTTCCGCGAATTAGAATAATACACATTAGATATTCTATTATATGGAAACAGCTAAATGTTGGCTAAGAAACAGCGTCTTCATTATTCTGGATTTTATGGTAAATTGTCGAAGTTTAGTGGGAGTTTTAGAATTTTTTTGAGTGCGAGTGAAACATTAAACACCTAAGAGCTGGGATATGCCATGGATAAATATTTTCATACCATATGTTTGTATATTGCCGGACGTTTAAGACTCAGAAATTATTTTTAAACTAAACATCAAAAACATTATAAATTGAATTATACTTAAAATAATCCTATAAATAGAATGTCGAGATTTGCTATTAAAGTGTGTCAATTTCATTGCTTATAATTATGGAACAAAATGTAGTTAAATATTAATTATAATAAATAAGTATTTATTGTTAAAAATTATTTTTGTAACATATATATTCATATATTGCTGATTATAGACACATTTTTAATGAACAATAACATAAAATTCAAAATAAATAATATCCTCACATTGGACGCAGAAAAGTCTCAATATAATATGAACTTATGTTATTTATTTCTGTGTGTGCGAAGTTATTAAAGCTCTATTAAAGTAAATACAATTTTCTGTTACGGTTTTATGAACAGAAATGAGATATAAATGTTGTGTAATTGTTTGAGCGTTAAAATTGCACTACCCTTATAAATTTTACTGAAGGTGTTTATTTGCGTTCAGTAAAATATATTAATGTTGCTGGTCCACATAACGTTTAGTGCTTGACGGTTTAACAGTTTATTAAAGGGAATTAAAAACAAAATTGTTTCAACATCTGGAAATTTCATTCTTTGCTGAGTCTCAATTACAATAATGCCATGGTATGATCTCTTTGTAATGCGATCTACTGTGAAATTACATTACATTACGCTGTAGGAACTTTCAGACGCATCGTTTCATTTTTAACCTGCCATATTTTGGATAACCGAGAATTAAAATAATATACCGTCTGCTCACCACTGACAATGTTTCCAACAGTCTTGGAGATAAATTATCGTAGTTCCATGCGCTCTAATAAAATATATTAAGTAGAGATAATAAGGAAAAAATCGTATTTGTTTATTATATAATGATTCGCGATTTGTTGCGATTTTTTGTTTGTTCATGCTTCACTTCATCGATAGCATAAAGTTTTTTTTTAATAAACACTATGATTAAAGCAAAACTTCTTTAAATCAAGAATATTTTTTGCGCATATCATTTCTCACTCGATTTAATCCAAATATAATCCTAAAAAAGGTTAGTGAAAGTAAAAATACTCTAGTATGCTATTGTTGGTTTCCATTAATTACCTCATAACACCTAAATGTTTCTGAAACTGGTATATAGCCCAATACATTATTTATTACCTATGGCGTTGAAAAATCAAGCACTATGTTTTTGGTAAAAATATTGTATCCGCTGAATGTAGAAATAATTAATTTGAAAAAATAAAAAGGCAGTAAGAATAATTAGGAAAATTATTGTGCTATTGTCTTTAAAGTATAATATTGACATGGTTGCTTAAAGCTGCGTAATAAAAAATTAACAATTATCTATTTTCGTTTACGTGATTAAGAAACAAATTCTGGTTTTAAATTTAAATTCTGCTGCTCAAAGTTGTTAATATTGTTTCAGGCCTTACCTTCAAGAAAGCTTCAAACCACGCCAGTTAATGGTAAGTTTTATTTACATGTAATGCGTCTCTTAGCACTTTTATGTATCAGTTCTGTTATTGTGCAGAGTATATGTCATGGTAAATGATTATCGTCATGTTTCGCCTTTTCCGGTTCAAATGTTGTAATACGGCTTAGACTAGAGTGAATACGCGTAAGCTAAGCTGATTAACGTGAAGGCGACACTGCGAATTAGACCCCGCTCCTGTTTCTTTTTGTCCTAAATAAAACTTCAGAGGATATTCCGGTTAAATAAAGCTCTACTATGTTCGAATTTGATGTCTTTTGCTCTTTCCTTCCTCATGTGAAGCAGGAGAATTTTTGAAAACAGAAATTATATCTTCCAAATAGTAGATTTTATCTATCTTATAAACTAAAAGATGAAAATGTCATTATTAGTATAATACTAAATAATTTCAACTGCAATTAGATTTGCGAAAAAATATTATAAGAACATTAAATTTGGATTTTATTACCAGTGAACTATACTCCGCATCACGAAAACATAATATCAAAGCGAAGTAGATAACTACAATGATCCTCTATCGGTCATCGCGATTGTTTGGCAACACAACTCTGCTTGCCCCGTTATCACGGAAATATCCCCCATGATTTTTCTAATTATTGTAATGTATCATAAAGTATTTTTGGGGGTGGGTGTTAACTGGCTACATGAGGGTGATCCTGAAACAACACCCCTTTAATAGCATAGGAAAGAAATTGAAAAGGGAGGGGGTGCGGAAGGTATAGCAAGGTAGCGAAGGGTTAACTAGAGCCCCCGGGCTATGGTTTAATGATCCTACCCGGTGTTTCATCTAAAGAGGTGCAGATAAAACCCTAGAAAACCTGCATCAGGTAGGTCGGGCATTGGGTACTATTCTCACGCCCTTCCAAATGACGGGACACGAGTTTGCTGTGGGGCCCCAGCATCCCCTTCTCCATGTCTCCACCAGTTTTAGGAGGCAGTTTGCCAATTGATCCAATGGGATCAGCGGACAACACTTGCCATATGCCCAAGGTCTTCGACCCCAGTGCATATACCTCCTAAAATAGGTGAAGGTGTCTCGGCGTGTTAGAAATTTGTTAAAAAATAGAGAGAGTACGAGGCGTTCCCGACATAATGAGGGAGCCCCGCAATCATTCTGTGGGTGGAGTGTCTACGAGAAAACTATATATATATAATAAAACTGAAATTATAACTGAAAGTAGTAAACGTCAAATTATAAAAAATAAAAGAAATATGATTGGTTACTTCAACTACAGGATAAGCATAACGTTCCTAGAATGTAAACAAACCATAATGTACGTAAGCATTATTGATTAAAAGGTTAACAAGAAGTACGCTGACTAATTAAAGTTATTTATATTCTTAAGCACATGAAAAAATATATAATTGTTTTATTTTATTGTAGAATGTTATAACCTAAAAAACGCCGGAAGCTTCTGGATTGTTGATGAATGATTAATAATTAAAAGTGTGTGAAACCTTAATTTGTACACCACAAAAAAAATTAAAATTACGAGGCGTGCCCAGAAAGTAAGTACCGTTTCGTTCTACAGCCACTGCAACGCATGCATAAATCTCTCTCTGAATCGTCCCCCCCACTCCCAATTGACGCCATTACAGCTGGATTGTATTTGTTAACATTTGTTAGTGATCGTTAAAAATGTTGAAGCCAATTCATGATCCTGTCAACTGTACCGTGCGTTCATTTTGAAAAAATGGAATGCTAAGCCAGTTGAAATTCAACGTCAACCCGGAAACATCTACGGTGAGAACGTAATGACAGATGTAAGACTGACGAAGTGAACTAGAAAATTCAATCTTAGACAGACCAATGTTAACGAATGTGCTGCCTTCTGTTGTCAACGACGGTTTAGTTGCAAAAGTGAATGCAAAAATTCGTGTAAACAGAGGTCTGCGATAATTTTCCGCAATTTTAAAAACTGATTTCCATTCTACGTCAGAAATCGCTTCAATTATCGCAAATTGTGCTCCCGTTGGGTTCCGGAAATGATAACGGTTGTCGACAAAACAAAGCGAATGACGATTCTTACGCAATAAAGTGATGGAGACAAATTCTTAGACAGTATTGTCCTGAAATTGGGGTTTGTCATGTAACTTCAGGCTTCATTGAAGTCTTCTTTCTATGAAGAAGGCAAACAAAAGTTCATTTCCTGCTTTTACAAATGTCTGATAAATGGTACTAACTATGTATGAATATAGTTTAAGAAATGCCCTTCCATCTAAATATAAATTCTATTTTGAAAATAAAAATTATTCAAAACTGTACTATATTTTCGGACACACCTCGTATATTAGTCCAAGTTCTTAATTTTCTGAAATAATAGTCATAATTGATGTTGTTCTTGTTGTGTTATTCTGTTCTAAGACTGATCTGATGCAACCGTCCATGCTAATCTATCCTTCGCAAGTCTTTTCATTTCTACATAGCTACCACATCCACAACCTCCCTAATCTGCTTGGCCTCCCTCTTCTGCTCTTACCCCACACACTTTTCTGTAATCTTAATTGTCAAACCCTCATGTCTCAAAACATGGCTTATTGATCTATCCCTTCTCTCGGTCAAAGTTCTCCAAATTGTTCTGTCTTCCCGTATTCTGCTTGTAATTCCTTCTTTAGTGATTCTATTCACTCAACTGATTTTCAGCATTCTTATGAAACACAGCATTTCGAAAGCTTCAATTCGTTTCCTTTCTGCTACTCGTATCGTCCACGATTCGCGCCCACATAACACCATACTCCATACGAATATTTTTAATAATTATTTCTTAATATTAATATTTATACTAGCCGTAAGTAAATTCCTATTTTTTTTCGAAAGTCTTCGTTACTTGCTCTATCCTATCTTTATGTCTACTATACTTCTAGCATCCCTACCTATTATGCTGCCAAGGCATTGAATTCCTTAACTTCCTTCAAACTATCCCTTCCCAATCTAACGTCCTTTGTTCTTCCACTATTTCCCATACTATACTCAATGCTAATACTAACAGTAATTGAATCCCGTAGCTTCTGCAAGAGTTGGTGGTGGCAGCGTGGCGTACCATGGCCAATTCCCATACCAGGCGTACATCCTGGGAGACAAGATTGCAGTGCACGGAGGAACACTCATTGCTCCTCTCTACGTCCTAACATCGGCCAGCGAAGCCACCAAGTACGTACGAATCACAAGAACTCAATCACTTTCACAAAATAACTATCATTGAGTACCTATAGCAACAGTTTGCCAACAATTCACAAATCTTTGACTTAATTCATTATAAATCTGGATGAAAATAATATATTTATAGGAAACCGTTCTTTGAAATTAAATAACTAGAAATGAATTATGTAACAGAAATCCCACTTAATAATTAACTAAGAATGCTATATATATATTTACGTGTCGTACATCACTGGTTCATTTTCAGAAGTCACGCCTGTTATTAAAAAAGTGTTCTGTGACTATTAATCACTCAAAACCACATAAAGAAGTGGTATTAAAAAATTATGAATGTGTAGTAAATAGGGTGTTAATGTGAATACTCAAAAATTTACAATTTCCTTTAAATTAGAATTTTGTGCGGCACGTTACTTTTATCTCAACAATTGAAACATATTCACATTTCACTATAATTAACGTTTAATGTGACGTATATTGCATTTATCTGAGCTGTTGAAACGGTTTTAAGTTCCATCAAATTTATCTATTGTAATGAATAGGGGCATATTAAAATTATTTTAAGTTGAATATTGATATGTTAATAAGTTTTTATAATATAAAATAAAGACAATAATTTACTTGATACAAAAACATATTTTACAGTAATGTGACAATGTTGCTATATTCAATATTTATGCCGGAAAATATTCCTTAAATTAAAACTACATATCTGTTTACAAAAATGATACAAATAAACTTCTTAAAACTAAACAATTCCATCCCTAACGTCAGGGTCTTATATTATGGGCCTTCTCATAGAACGAAAAACTACTCGGACCTGGCAGTACAGAAAATCAGAAAAGACTCACGGGATAATTATCGTGTCGGTTTAATGAATATTCCAGCTCCTTCCTCCTAATTGGGTAGTCCTCCCTCCAGATCACAACCGCCGCCAGTGCTATTCTTCCTGGTTCAGGAAGAATTTCCGTTTATCCTCCTGTCATTGAACTTCCTGTCCAAGGATGCTGACCATCTGCTTGCCACAATTCCAGTCACCGGTCCAGCAACCTCTCTCCGAATCTCTCACCAAATCTCTCCCGTCTCACTGCTCTCGGAGAAATCTGTCCAAACCGCTAAATATCTCTGCACGCCTTTTTAAAATCTATTCCCTACTTCTTTGGTTCCTATCACCCAGGTGGCAGGGATGGATATTGACCAATAAAATTTATGGTTACACTCCACCCGATGCCGCCAACTCTCGCCAAAATTGGGAAACAACACGGGCGAGACGTGAAGTCTGGGTTGTATTGCCCCTGGCTCAAATGCTCTTTCCTTCCGTTTAACTCCATACCCACCAAAAGTCCGAGCAGATGTGTTTGACCGTTACACTATTAATGTGACAAACACTGTATTTTTAGAAACCATTAAAACGAATTCATATAACAAAGGTTTTAACTACGTTAATGATATAAAATGGATAAAATCAGTCAATTGTTCTTCACTTATTTCTAATCTGAGTTCTCCAAGAAATGGTACTTCCCATACGACTAATACTTCCAATAATTGTGAGATTTTTTGCAATTGTAGGTACAATTCTTGGACGGTGTACATGGGAACCTTCAATCCGTTATTAAATGAGGAAGAGAGACTGACAGAAATAGTATATGAAATTATCGTGAATCCAAACTACAGTCCTTCGAGACCATTTGATGAGGATCTGGCTCTCCTCAAATTTGCCTTCCCGGTTACATACTCACGTAAGCATGATTTAGATATACGGTTGCATACGTCATATATATATATATATATATGCATATTAATATGTGAAGAAAAAAGTTTGTATCCCTTCAAAAGCACATTGCGCGCACGGAGAATAGTGAGATTTAGTATAGTTAAAATTGATATGGAGGAGCGTAAAAATATAAAATTTACGCTTATACATTATAAATACATTAAATGAAATTTAAAAAATCATACTATTCTTTTATACACTTGTACTTAATTTTGAAATTTATCAACGGAAATGTAATTTACGTATATTTATTGCAGTGCAAAGGAGAGTACATACGCTTTACACGATCAAAGCTTATATAATATGAGAAAAAGTGATCCATTCACTTATAAAACTATATATTAATAACTAGCAATTCCATCCTTGTGTTCTTTGCAGTTTTCTTCTTTGCCCTGGCACTTCACTGTAATGACTTCATTCATGTTTATTAATACAAACCATATTATTTTTTAATTAATCCCTATCATAAGTAAATGTTTTTTTAATTGGTTTTTACTCTATTTGCAGACCGTAAGCATATTTGCAGGTTGACTATTCCAATCCCAAATTGTTCTATTTAGAAATGAAAATTTTCCTGTATTATTTCGCTGTTTCCTAATATACCCAACTTTGTTGTTATATATATGTGAGTTTTATATAGTTAGTCAATGCTTACACGGACTCTAGTTAATACATTTTGTAGATTATGTTTAATGGCCATGTATCGTCAGAGTTCTCATCGTCTCTATATATTGATTCATTTAGTTGTAACAACAAGAAGTCACATGTTGTCACAATATAAATTACTGTCTCCATAATTATGCACTTTTATGTACATTATTCTCTTTAGAGAGTAGAAAAAACTACAAAAAACATCAAAACTATAATTACGTCAGAAAGTACCATTAAACTGATTTTAAGTCCCAATCTGTATTATATTTGACGTACAAATTAATTACTGGAATAAGTATAATTTGTAAAATAATTAAAAATCAATAATTACAGAAAATTGATATTTATGTTTTGTTGACAGCTTACATCCAACCAGCCGCACTTCCAGCTTTCTCAGAGATAATTACTACATTTGAGGGAGAATATGGTTTAATGTCTGGATGGGGACCAGGAACATCGGGTAGGAGCTTTTATTAAATACCTGTTAGCATTAAATGTAGTTAATAATATGATAATCATACAACATAGTAATAACTAGAGTATTCTTGTTTTGTAACGTCTGCAGAAGAGTAATATTCAAAATTATAAATCACTTTATGAATTTATTCATACGACGTTGACTGCACACTTTTGATAATTACTTCGGGTAAAGACAAACGCAATCTAATATTTTCTGAATTTAAATTTTGAATTGATGCAAATACAAGTGAATTGAGCACTAGAGATTCAGAAAGAGAAAATTATACTTCATGGAGCACTTCAGTGACTGTCATTTACCATCACGCAGCCCAGGAAGAATTATTTTCTCTTTTCCCTCCTCTAACGTTTTGTTGGTATGCAATTTCATTAATTAAAAATTTAACTACAGAAGAAGTTAATCATATGATTAAAATTTCAAAAATTGTTTCTCTGCATATTTGTCGTTAATTTAATTCTATTTTATAGTCATATTATCAGTCCAATCATAAACCTTGATTTTGTCGCTTCTTTTCGGTTTTAATCCTACTGAAAGACACATGTTTCAATATTGTGACAAACAATACGTTAACATTTATTTCATTGTTAATCTCACACTTGTCAAACTATGAGACTACAGTGCAACATTACTAGAACATTCATTACGCCTCATTACCAAACATACTTATGTTCGAGAGTGATGTTTAAATAATATTTTCATATATCTCTGTCAATGTGACGTTATGAAACAACTGATAGAACTCATCACATTACGACGACAATAAGATCGGTTTGCTTTCAGGTCCTAGTGACACGGAGTTGACCTACATAAGAATGCAAGTGACTAGCACCCTGGAATGCAACCGTATTTATGGTCTCATTACCAAAAGTAACCTTTGCGCTTGGACTCACACATCGTTGTCTCCTTGTGGAGTAAGTATAACGGAACTTAAAATTCCATAATAAGTACTGCAGAGATAGAATTTTAGTAATTTTACGTACTTTCTTTACGATATCCTTTATAAAATGAAAAAGTCAAAGTAATATGTGAAAAATACGTTAACGTAGCTAAAACTTGAGAAAATAAGAAGGGCGTTTGAATTTAAGTCCTGGCCAAGAACAGGACTTGATCAGATTGAAAGGGATATTTTAGTCTTTGTCTCATCTTCAACGACCGTGAATAGGGAAATTCAGGGTAGATGATAGAACAGAATCGGTACGTTAGGTTCTTTTACCAAGCCGTCCAAACCTGAACGGAATCAAAAACGTTAGAAAGGATTTTGAAGATGTAATTTAATAAATTATCTGAATATTACTGAGCTGAAGAGAGCCCAGGAGCCTAGTCATGTTTCCAGAAGTAAGCCCGAACTTAGACTGAAGACTTTAGAGCTCTGAAAAAGTTCGTTTTGTCAGTGAAATAAATTCGGAGAAAAAAATCATGATTTAAAATTTAATCACGTGGGGACATGAGGGGCATCAACTTTACTAGTTAAATCCGACTTTAAGCAAGTGCATCTTTGTAACGGAAAACTACCTTGCTTCTGCACATTTCATCATGAAACAAGACGGCTTTGTTGTTTATTAAGGCAAAATTCTCAGACAGCCACATACTGCCATCTGTCTAGTGGAAATTTACAGCAGTTAAGACTACGAAAAAATATTGGTTACCGTGTGACTTGTCATACAACATATTTACAATATCCCGGCGAGTATAATTCTCTATATAATCTAGTTAATTAACATATGTACTACTTTTAATAATGAATCAACTTTGCAGTCTAAAGCCATCAATTCACATTTTACAAAATTCTCTCTTGATTCTTTATGTCGCCTTTCGTTATTGTTTTGCATTTCGCAGGTAAGGATTCCTGCTAACAGTATAATTTCTTATAATTAATTACATAAACTTCTCCAAATGAGCTTTAACGTTCTCTAAATAATGTTTAGAGTGTTGTACAATAAATATGTTAACATATTTCACGAAGAGTATATATTATGACTGTAATTTAAAAAATAATTATCTACACTACGCTTTGCTGAAACATTTTCAATAGAATTGGAAGAACTTAATAACTTTTCCCATTATGTTCAATGGTGCTGAACCAGAGTTTCACTAATGCTTGAATTTCACGAGACTAAAATCTTCATACTCGGCGAGTATCGTGTCTTTCACGTCATCGTCAGTGTGGAATTTGCTGTCACCAGTTCCTCCTTCAGGAGTCGAAACACATAATAGTCACTTGGCGCTATATCGGCTCAATACACATGATTCTCAAACAAAGCACAGTATAATATTACTTTCACATATTTCCCCTTGGTATGAATATTGCAGAATTGGATCTTTACTGTCCCAGAATAGTATGATCGTAGCTTAACGCACGGATGCAGTGGTACAAAACTTCTTAGGTCTCAACGTTGATGAATGCCTCCACTCCTCCCTGGTTTGCTTGGTCTCTAACTGCAAGTACTCAACCCACAATTCATCGTCTATACGGTTTCACTTGAGAACGTCGTTCTTTCAGTTTGGGTGATAGATGTGTCGGTACCTAACGGGAGGAGATATTTTTTTACTGCAGCTCGTCATGAATGATCTGGTATGCAGAAATTTTGTCCCTTGTCGCCCACTGATTCTCTCGGATCACTCGGTCTACAGCTGCGATAGTGTCTAGCCTAACAGCAGCGCGCGGTCAACCGTAGACAATTACATCATTCAGACCTGACACTACACTTTTAAACTTCCAGTACCACTCAAAAACACTCTGAAGCGCCACACAGAACTATCAAACTACATCTTCATTCTCAGATAAATGTTCATCCTTCTTCAACCCTCAGTACTCAAAAATTCGGAAACCGCTCGCTGCTCCTGTCTGGTCAAGTCATATTTTCCAATGATTGCAAGGGTATATATACCTATTACGTATGTGTATTTTACGACTTCCTACTAAATGACACTGATTTTTATTACTGTATTAGGTTACTTTTTGACAATGCCTCACATTAAGTTTATGATTTGTTGACAAAAATACCGAGAAAAAAAATTGAAGAAGCAGCGACACAGACTATTTTTTTCTCTATAGTAACCACGACTCAGCTTGTTAGTTCTTTTGGGATCATATATAGGGGAGAAAATTTTTTTATATATATAATTTTAGTTTACGTTTGCCTAGTATTACAATAATGAATTATTTTACGTTTAATAGAATGCAGTACGGAACTAACATTGCTTTTCAGTTGTATATCTTTTTATTGCTTCTAGTTATATTAGCAATTACTTAGAAATTATTTATATATTATTGATTGTTGTATTTTATAATAATAGCAAATTAATTGAGTTTAACGCATTAATCCAGTTTAAAAAATCCTATATTTACCTATTTTTTCTCTATTTAATGCTTGAGATATGAATTGTTTGTTATAGGGTGACGTTGGAGGCCCACTAGTATTGGAACCTTCAGGAGTGACGCATAAGTTGATTGGCGTTCTTCATTACGTACCGCTTAGCTGCACATTGGCGCAACCTAGCGTGTTCTTCAGAGTGACAGACGCATTGAGATGGCTGTCCGAGTTTCCGGGAGTAGACGTCCAGCCTTGATTCGTTTCTCAAAAAATGTTCAATTCAGCAAAAATACACAAACCCCTAAATTATATTTATTTATTCATTTGAAATTATTATTATTTTTTACTCATTCAATTTAATTGCTGGTACTAAATAAAATTATGCCAACATCCCCTACATAATTCAATATTCATATCTATACATCAAATATAGCATTTTTCATGTTAAATAATTAATCATTTTAAATATGTGATGTACAAAATATGAAAATCAAAATTTTTTATATATGTTAAAGACAGCAGTGGGAGAAGATGCAATATGGAGCGTGAGGATAGAGAAATGAGTAAGGAGGACAATAAGTACACACAGAATATACGAAAATATTAACAAAAAGACTAGAAATGTCTGTAGGATTAAGCATTCTAGGAGCAACCAAAAAAGGTTAGCGGAATAAAATCAATTGGAAAACTTTATTGAAAAAGCAAGAGAAATTATATATATATATATTACATCCTTTACTCGTTGACCAATATTCTTGTATTTTCAGTATTTAAAGCCCACCTTTAGCACCACGATTACTCATCTCTCTCTCATTTATCTTAGCAGATATCTCTGGCGTGAGCAATCCACTGGTTAAAGGAAATGATACGTTTGCCAAAAAAAAATTGGACGTACGTAATCTATGATCTACACTCAACTCCCCAATTTTCTCCAATCACAATTTCGTCTTCTAAAAGTACCTGTTCATTGACCCTTTCAGATAATGACTGTGTACTCTAAACGAGATACGTGCCAATCGACCCATTCTTAATGATAACTCTCGCGCTACATTGGCGCTACCGAGCACACACAGAAAATTGCAATTAATCCCCAAACTTATTAAAAGCTCGATAAAATATATAAAAAATTATCCATATACCTAATGGATTTATCAATTGCGATACAATAACCGATGACAACATTCAAGCAGTGGAAGAATTAATGAGTAAGATTGAATAGAATTGATTCAAATAGCAATATATTTTACAGATTTCAACAATGAATCAACTGCATTAAGATGTCAGCAACTCGGTCATGAGAAAAAAGCATTTGGATCTTAAAAATCTAAAGACATGTTAATTTTCCTGAAAAGATGTAGGTTTAAATGATTCAATCCAATTCTGACGAAAATTAATGTACCAATCTATCTAATCAAATACATCACTTTTAAAAAAAATACATAACACGCTCTTCAAAATGAATATTCAATAGAAGATGAAAGTTTGAAAGGATGTAATATGCCTGGTCTTTCAGCTAAAGAACAGGGTCAAATATTGTTCAACTACAATTTCGGTACTTACAAATATAGAACAAACAGGAAAACTTAATATAACCATGAAAAACTGCTTATTTCTAAAAAAGGGACAGAATAAAAATTTAGTGTATAATTTTCTTGTATTCAAGGGCCATTTCATATAGTATTTTAAGAAAAATTTAAACTAATAGCGATTAAGCAAGCCCTTCACTAAGAAATATTCCATGGCACTATGCCATACAGTTAACTCTGTTAATGGGATGAAATTTGTAACTTCACTTTCACGTGAAGTACACCATACATTTTGCATTATGTTAACCAAGGATTGAACACTTAAACCGTTTGAGAAAAGTGCCTAATTAATAAAGTTGTATTTGTTTATGGGGCTTACTAATTCAAATAACTTCTGCATGTGAAGTAAGGACAAGAAGAGAGAGTGGAATTTTTTTAAGAGCTTAAGACGAAAGCTGAAAAATCAAATGTCCTGACAAAATTTAGATCCCGCAGGAGAGACAAGAAAACGGCAGTTAAAAGGTCAATGAACATGGGATACTAGTTATTTACAAAGGGCGCTGCGGGAGTTTTCTCGCAGGCGCTTCAGCCTAGAGTGACTGCGGGGCTCACCTGATTATGTCAGGGATGCATCGCACTCTCTCTGGGTACTTTTTATCAAAGTTCTCATATGCCGAGACACCTTCACCTATTTTAGGAGGTATATGAACCGGGGTCAAAGACATTGGGCGTATGGCAAGAGCTGTCCGCTGATCCCATTGGATCAGTCGGCCAACTGCCTCCTGAAACTGGTGGAGACACGGAGAAGGGAATGCTGCGTCCCCACAGCAAACTCGTCTCCCGTCATTCGGAAGGGCGTGAGAATAGTACCCAATGCCCGACCTACCTGCATCTCTTTAGGTGAAACACCGGGTAGGATCCTTAAACCATAGCCCGGGGGCCCTAGTTAACCCTTGGCTACCTTGCTCTACCTTCCGCATCCCCCCTTTTCAATTCCCTTCCTATGCTATTAAAGGGGAGTTGCCTGTTTCAGGATCACCCTCATGTAGCCTGTTACCCAAAAAAAAGGGATACTAGTTGGATGTATAATAAAGAAGTAGGCAAATAACAGACAAAATAAATGCCACACAAGCTTTCTGCAATTCTTGTTGCTTTCGGTTGGTGATTTAAACCACAATATCTGTAAGAAACCTCACGCAACCAGATTGTTGCTGTGTTGCGTTCTGGCGGATCGGCCCAACTAAAGCAATTAATATTACAGTAATGTTGTGTGTTATTGCTCTGTTTAACGTGTATTTATTATTATAAGCCAACATATGAATTAATTATATAAATCTTGGTAAAAACGTGATTTAATTGCTATAAAACTTTGATGAAAGTATATTATCATAAACCGTTTGGGGTTATGTTAAAATTAAGCCCGACCCTACTTAACAGATTCAAGAATTCTCCTAGTACATGAAATAATCACGGCACTCTAATGAAGTTAAAGAATTACGGTGTACTATGAGACAAAATTTTCATAGTATTCTAGAGTTAGTCCAAATCGACATGGTATATTAAAAAAGTAAAAATATAGTTTCTTCCCTAAAATCAGTAGGAAATGATCCCAGTATCTTGAGGTGTTGAAAAATACTATTTCTTACCTGTCTTGAAAAGGGATATGAGTGCTACTTTTCGTAAAATAAATATTACAAATTTGCTGAGAAAAATCAAATGATTTTTCATTTTTTAAAAAAATAACTCAATTCTCAGTATCTAACACGCTAAAGTAGTTATATATATATATATATATATATATATGTATATACGTATATTGATGATATCACTGGTCTTTTGGGGGAGTAGACAAAGAAACTAATGCTTTGTGAGAACTTTTCAAATAAGTTTGGTAATATACATGTATTACACTTCACGATAAACTCCACACATTAAACTGAAATGTAGGTTTTTGTATTTCATTAAATGATGTCAAGCGTACGCACTCGTACAACAAAAATAATATGAAATAAACAAATTTTTTCAACACACTTAGGCTGCGAATGCAGTATCATTAACATTTTTAGCAACGATTTCCTAATATTCATTGTTATGTTACCCATAAGTAAATTCCCCATTTTCTCGAAAGCCTTCCTTGCCTGTGCTATCCTACTCTTTATGACTACTATAATTCAACCATTCCTAGTTATTACGCTTCCCAAGTAGCAGAATTCCTTAAATTCCGTCAAAATATCTTTTTCCAATCTAACACCATTTTTATTACACTGTTTCCCAAACTACACTCCATCACCATGGTTTTCCATGGTTTTATATGTAGGGCTGACCGTTGTTATCAATTGACAGTATTATTTTTGAAATTGAAAAAGTTTGTGGGGAGAAAATACGGTTACTTAAAAATTGGCACGTTTCAGCACTTTGAAAAAAATTTTCCTCTAAATTCCATGACCAATTAAAAATTTATACTTGTATTTGAAGGTATTAGGATGTAGATTGGGTACAAAAAGAATGAAGACAATATCTTAATATTTGTGTCGCATAGAAGGATTTAGGTACCAGAAAAATAGGAAGCCGAGAGAAACACATTTTTTAAGAAAAACAGTAATAATTTTTTCAACTAGGACCAAACATAATAAAAATTGTGCTACAGAATATGTTACACCTTACTTACTTTGTTTAGTAGCTACCTTTTCAGTTAACATAATTTATAGAGCATATTAATAAGAAAAAATTAGAAAAACTATTATGTAAAGATTTTGGCAGAAATTTCAGTCCCCGTGTCCCTTAAAACGGATTATTGAAAAATAAATAGAAATCCTACCATTTGCCGTATCAGGGGAGAGAGAAGAAGACTTGGAAACTATAATAAATCGCATTAACGTGGTCCTGGAGAAAGAGTTTAATATGATTTTTGATAGAGGAAACCCCAAGGTAGCGGGGAAACAGTGGAATAATAAAGGGTGTTATATTTTGAAGGGATATTCTGAAGGAAGTTAAGGAATTCTGCTACTTTAACAGCATAATAACTAGGGATGATAGAAGCGTAGTAAACGTAAAGTGTAGGATAGAACAGGCAAGGAAGGAAGGCTTTCGGTTAACCGCTTTATCAGCCAACTACAAATTATTTTCTGACATTTCTCTCCTTTTGTCCGTTCCTTTTCTTTCTTAATCTATTATTTCTGCCCACAGAATCCTATAATTCAATCTTATAAGATTATTCTGCCAGTTTTTCTTTTTCTTCTTGTGGATCACATTACATTTTGTCTTATACGCCCTGCACGCTAGTCTCAATTTAAAGTTTCTCACCAAGCCTTAATACAAGCAGATTTAAGCCTTTTACGTAGGGTATATGCAGGTTAAGTTGAATGTATACAATTGAAGAGTTAAAGCGAGTATTTTTGTGCATTATGTTCGTTTTTAATTTTTAGTAATAGTAGAAATGATCTACATAGCTGATTATAAAAAAATCTGTTGTTAACATCTGAAAGATTTATTATACAAAGGATATCAAAATTTGATGAAGTTATCATGGGAACGAGTTGGAGTATTCTGAAATCGATCTAACAAGTGGTTTTGATTTGCAAGTCACATGACAGTTCAATTGTTTCCTTCATTAGAGTTGCGTAACGTTAAATACACAATTGTCTGAGACTGCACTTGAGTTTTGTATCTCTAACGTCACGCTAACGCAATATCCCCCCCGATTGCATTCATGTTGTCGATAAAGAGAATTCTATAAAATCATGTTTTTCGTGCCGATAATTCAAAACAAGATGATGCTGGCCCTTATCTTGTTGTGTGGACTCCTCGCGGCACAGGTACGTGCGAATACAAGCTCTCAATGTCTTCATTGCAGCCAAACAGTAGATTAGAAAAATAAAGTACTCGTACAATTTCAGACATATAATTTTGACGCATTTTCATCCGTAGATGAAAGTACTCGTATACATAATCCTTAAGAAATGCTATGGGAATTAGGTAGTATATAATCTGGATTATTTGAATTTCATATTCTGCAAAAAAACAGAATTACCGTGAAACACTTCGCTTCGAGGAATTTTACTAAATCCAAATTATACAGCTTCACAGGCAATTTGCCCTAATTTAATTTAGTATTTATACGGAATACGATTGGAGCTTATTTTGAGTTCCATTTTCGTTTTTTTATCTCATATTCATCTAAAAATCAGAAATCAAAATTTCCCTCAATGTTTGATAAAGTTAGTTTGTAAGATTGCTACGATTGTTTTGATTTTTCCTGCATTAAGCTGTATGCTTTTGTTGAACATAATTAATACAGATTAAAAAGAATACATTCCCTCATGCATTTTTAGAAATTATACGTTTCATATTCAATTCATGATTGAGAAGAGTGGTAGAGGGAAACAGAATGGCGAAATAGGGAGAATTTCAAATAAAAGTGAGACATTTCTGCGATAAATATTATTAATTATGTTATATATATTATTAAATTGTCAATCACTTTTCACATGAAATAATTTTTTCTATACTAAATATTTAATATTATTTTATACCGCTTTTTAAGACGCCTCAAAATTAAGAATAGTAGTAATTTATTTGGTAATGTCTCCAATGTCATGAATTTAAGTCATAAATTAAAACGATCGTAATTAAAGTGGTTATCGACACTTCTCTGGTGTCTCCGTTTCAATTAAGCCGAGACATTTGTTTATCTGTTACAGGCCTCGCCAGTCGTCCGGCATACAGGTAACTATGCACTTTTATCTCAAATTTAATTCTTTCCATCAAAGTTATTCAATATTAATTAAAAATTTTCCTGATGCGTAACGCAGTAACTTTAAAAAAATAAATTTCATATTAAAAAATTTTTATGCACACAAAACGCGTTTCTAATATGGCTTACTAGACTTCACTTTTAACTTCAGTAGTCTGGGTTCTAATTTTATTCCGAAGGTTCAATAGAATACATACTTCTCACGCAATATATTTAAATAATTTTCTTACTCCGACCAGTAGATATTTGATAAATTATTCATAAGCTGAATACAATTTTTCAGTTGTTGGGGATGCCTTATTAACGATTATTTTTAATGATGCTGCAATAAAACACTCTGTAAATTAATTTATTAATACATTTAATTTTATGGAAAAGACCTGCGCTTTGCCGATGATATATTAGTATTAAGGGAGTCAGAAGAAGACTTGGAAACAATAAAAATGGGATGAACGTGGTCCTGGAGAAAGAGTTCAATATGAAGATTAATAGGGGGAAGCAAAGGTAATGGCGTTTAGTATGGGAAACAGTGGAATAACAAAGGGTGTTAGATTGGGAAGGGGAATTTTGAAGGAAGTTAAGGAATTCTGCTACTTGGGAAGGGTAATAACTAGGAATGGTAGAAGTATAGTAGACATAAAGAGTAGGATAGTACAGGCAAGAAAGGCATTCGCTAAAAAGAGAAATTTACTTCCGAGTAATATAAGTGTAAATATTAGGAAATTATTGCTAAAAATGTTCGTATGGAGTGTGGCGTTATATGGGTGCGAAACGTGGACGATGTATAGGGGAAGAGCGAACAATATGGACGACGTTGACCGAGAGAAGAGATAGATTATTAAGCCACGTTTCAAGGCCTTTTAAAGTTAGCATTAGAGGTGGGTATGTGGGGTAAGAACAGAAGAGGGAGGCAATGGATGGAATTTGCTAAGCATTTTACGGAGATTGTAGACTGTGCTAGTTATGCAGAAACGAAAAGGCTTGCGCAAGATAGGTTAACGATGAGGGTTGCATCAGACCAGTCAACAACAACATGGAAAAGGCGAAGAAAACATTCAAATTTAATAAAAGTAAGTACATGTAGAGTAATGCAAAGGAAATGTAATTGGTATGATAATAATATTTTTTCTCACCTGACATATTTACTATTTTTTAAGTTCGGTCTCACAGTTTGATTTTACTGACACGTAATTTAAGCGTTTCATAATCAATCCGACAATTTATTATCTGTCACCAGAGATAACAGACGCATATATCAATAACCAAACAACATAATTTATACATTGTTATGTTCCAATTATTACTTTTATAGATTCTTAACTAACGCTCTGGTAGGGGTGTAAGGTAGTATAATATTTACAACTGGATGGTTGTAGTCGTGTTTGATTCTGGGTCAAGTACTAATTTCTATTTCTATACATACAATTCTTTATATTAATAAATACTTGCCATTATTATGGTTCCTTAAGTAGTGTAGCTCTACTCTGACATTTTCAATCGATCATTATTGTCATGTTGCATCCTAAATATGAAAAACTATCTCCGGACTGTCTTTCACGGTATTAAAAGTAAGCTTAATATTTACAGGGGTTTTCCAACTCTTACCTCCTCTGCTAAATAATGTCTAACTGATAGTTGCGTCAAAGCTAAGACGGTCTAATAATCTATTAAGTAATTCTTATTAAGTATGCTCAGGCAAGTACTATATTTAAATACGGCTATAAAGTTATTTTTATTCACAAACGGATTTTTAATGTAAATGTATTTGTTCTATGAAATGTACTCCTTCTTGTGAAATGAGTCGACATTCTGTTGACTATATAAGGCCGTACTACCGAAACAAAACTAAAAGTAATTATTATACATAATAAGATAGTATTTTTTTTGTTACATATATCGTATGTTAAGTTTGATGCGATAGGATTGCTTGTAACTCGAGAAAAACAGCGGGTCGTGCTGAGATAAGTTGTTTAAAGTTGGGTTTAACAGGAAACCTTGCTAGGGTAGCTTAGTAGAGTAAAAATTATTCACGCAAAGAAATCTATTGTGTTCAGTTGAGAAGATGTACGCCAGAAAACATATCCTTATATTTATTTATTTGTATCTTTAGGTACTTCAAATACCTCCTTAACGTTGATACCGTGGAATTGTTAGAATGGTTAAATTGTGATACGTTTTATGGTTATATCCCGCTACTAGGATTTTTTTTTGAAATTCAATATATAATAACTTATTTAATCAGCCATTTTGTCAGTATTTTCATAATTAAATATTATGACGTTTCGTCTATCATTTGAGACTTCTTTAGGTACAAAAAAATTACATTTTATTACATTGGGTAATATGTTAGAAAAATTTTCAAAATAAAATACATGATGTTACACTTACAAAATTTAATTGTACATGGAGTGAAGTTCCATGTACTGCTAAATTTTGTAACTGCAAAACCATGTATACTGTTTTGAAAACATATTAACCAATGTAATCAATTTGTAAACTTTTTTGTACGAGAAGAAGTCTCAAATGATAGACGAAACGTCGTAATATTTAATTTAAAAAATACTGAAAAAATGGCTGAATAAATAATTTATTTAATGAATATTTTTGAGAATGTTTATAGCCAGTTGCCAACGACAGTATGTCCCAGCATGTTCTAATATTTTAGTTTTATCGAATAGAATAGTGTGCCCTGTATCAAGGCAATGCTCGGCCACTGCAGATTTATCCCCTTGGTTCAGCCTCAGAAACCTGCGGTGTTCCACAATTCTATCAGCAACTGTCCTGACTGTCTGTCCAATATATTTTAGGCCACATTGGCAAGGGATTTCGTACACCCCCGGCGTCCGCAGTCCTCTTTGGTCCTTTGCTTACCTCAGTTTATTCTTTATTTTTGCCAGGGGCCTATAAATGGTTTTTATTTTGTGCTTGGCCAGGATACGACCAATTTTTATAGTAGTGGAACCGGCAAACGGAAGATAGGCCAGCTTATCACATATCTCCTCGGTTTGTCTCTTTCGTTTGGGTAGATGTGCACGTTTAAATTGTGCTTCCGTAAACCCATTGGCGAGAAGAGAGTTTCTAAGGTGAGATAATTCCCCAGGTAAATTCTCCTCGTCTGCTATTGTGCGGGCTCGGTGTAGCAGAGTATAAACCACCGCCCACTTGTGTGCAGGGTGATGGTAGCTACTTGTGTTTAGATATAAGTCGGTGTGCGTTGGCTTCCTATACACACCGCGACCCATTCTCCCGTCTACTTTCGCTCAATTAGGATGTCTAGGAAAGGAATTTTCCCATCTATTTCTGTTACCATGTTGAACTGGATGTTATTGTGGAAGCCATTAAGGTGGGATAAAAAGTTATCAAGTTCCGGTATTCCATGTGGCCAAATAACAAAAGCGTCATCCACATACCTGTAGAAACATTTTGGTTTTAGTGGAGACTTGCGAAGGACCTCTTCCTCGAAAAACTCCATGTAAAAATTGGCTATCGCTGGGGATAGCGGAGAGCCCATGGCCACACCATCCGTTTGCTCGTAAAAAACTCCTTCGTAAACAAAAAATGTTGTGGTCAGAACATGCTGGAATAGTGTCGTAATGTCAGGAGGGAAAATTTCCTTGAGTAGTTTAATCGTTTCTGCGATGGGTACCTTGGTGAATAGAGATACCATATCGAAGCTGACCATTATATCGTCCGGTTCAATATTCATTCCATCCAGAACATGTACAAAGTCCTGCGAGTTTTGAGCATGGTGTTCGCATTTCCCAGCATGTTTAGAGAGCTTCTTTGCCAGGAATTTGGCCAAATTGTAGGTGGGTGATCCAATGGAGCTCACTATCGGACGAAGAGGAACCCCTGCCTTATGTATTTTTGGAAATCCATATATACGCGGACCAGCTAATGAACCGGGACGGAGGCTACCAGCTTAGCAGGGCGTGGGCACCGATGATCGGGCGGCTTCGTGAGAGGGAGCTTGCGGGTCGCCGGCCGGATGCTTACCCGCCTGTTGAGGACGACCTTGAGCACAGAGCAGACGACTAGCGACTGATGGGTCCAGCGGGGCCTACCCCCACCCCACCCGCATGGCGCTAGTCAAAC